>CALYLW010000614.1:16800-148844 GCA_944989445.1 Ampullaceana balthica | reverse complement strand
GTCCAGTATTGTCTGCATCAGCTACTGCTGCCCGTAACTTCTTTCAGGACTAACATTTTAGCTATCACGCTGCTACTTATAATTCGTAACTACAGCCAGGACTATCACTTGCTATGCCATTGCTACCTGTAAAAAATCAAATTGTTTTTGTTTTTTTTTAATTGTTTTTTTTTGATTTTATGTGTGTTCTTAACAAACATTTTATTCAATAAAACGTTGCAATACCTTTACTTATCTGTCAATATCTCCCTACATCTGTTTTGATAAAAAATATAACAATATAAACATGTCAATTGTGTTTGACTTTATACAGTGCATCTCAACTAACAGATATATATGCCAGTCAATTGTGTCTGACTGTAAATAGTGCATCTCAACTAACAGATATATATGCCAGTCAATTGTGTTTGACTTTACACAGTGCATCTCAACTAACAGATATATATGCCAGTCAATTCTTTGCATTAATGACAATTGTGCTACAGTCAGCGGTAAAAAGTTTCATCCCGCTGTAATAAATATGACATGGCCCTGGTGTCACCCTAGCCACTACATTCCCTGTCTCTGTGTCAATATGTATGTCAAACTGACCTATATCGTCAGCAATGTAACCGTGCGCCCCTCCTAACTGAGGTATTATCCCTTCCATGTCTCTTTGCTGCAACCGTAGCTGTCTACTACATGTATAACTGCGGTCTCTGTCACTGACATCCAAATGTCATTCTACAAATGTTCACCGCTCCCTGCCTATCCTATTACGCCAAACACGTAACAAAACTGATTTTGTGCCCCCCCCCCTTTTCCCGTTCCACAACCACAGTGAACCAGTCTGTGGTCAAATAGAAAAGTTTCCTGTTTATAACAGATTAATGTCACACTTTTTTTTTCTCCAGGGCCTCGTTCATTGTTTGAGCCTGGCTTGTCTGGGAACACAACACAGCGATAATTCACACACTCTTATCTCAGCAAGCTATTCACCTCGCATCAAGTTACCTAAGCCATTTTGATTAAAAAAATTTAAGTTTTTTTAAAAATAATTTTTCATTTCTGCTAGTGACAAGGAGTTAACGTTTTTCGAGTTTTCCATTCTGACAACAGTTTCAAATCCAGGTCTAATTTTATTTTTAAATATGGGTATCATCTGTATTAATTCACGGAATAACAGTTTCGGTATAACAACTAAATACTGAAAACTCTAGTTCCTAAATGACGTCGTAGTGTAAGAATAGTTCTTGACCCAAAGCTTATGTAATCCTATATAATAAAAGGCTAAGTTCTGTCCCGTCATCTATATTCTATAGCGATTGGTCTCTCAAACACACATGACTCCTACAGCCAATCATATCAAGTTTACACGGACGTTCAAAACGAGTTCTTTTTGGTGCAGTATTTCTTCCAAGACTTTATTTTGAGTTATGCGTGTTGTCTATAGTCAAAAGCTCTGTTTTTACGAGTTATTTATTTTAACTATAATGAATAGTTTTTTTGACGTGATGCACATGTATGCCGGCTGTTGAAGGGGAGTTACAACATGCCACCGAACGGTGGCGGAACGTCCTTGCACGGGCTTGGTTGCTCGAATATACATATTTTTTTGGCTTGTAAATTATGTATAAAGGCATAGGTTAGTGATGTTCCCATAGTTCACATAAGTTAGTGATGTTCCCATAGTTCACATAGGTTAGTGATGTTCCCATAGTTCACATAGGTTAGTGATGTTCCCATAGTTCACATAGGTTAGTGATGTTCCCATAGTTCACATAGGTTAGTGATGTTCCCATAGTTCACATAGGATAGTGATGTTCCAAGAGTTCACATAGGTTAGTGATGTTCCCATAGTTCACATAGGTTAGTGATGTTCCCAGAGTTCACATAGGTTATTATAACTATAGTGATGTTCCCAGAGTTCACATAGGTTATTGATGTTCCCATAGTTCAAATAGTTTAGTGATGTTCCCATAGTTCACGCAGGTAATGCCACATAAACTCCCTGTATTCTGACGGTGAGAAAGCTCCAAACATATTCTCCATTCTCATATACACCAGTACCAGTGGGATGTCATATTACCAACACATGGGAGTCCTCTTCAAATCAAGGACTGGTTTATTAGCGTAGAAACAAGGCAAGTTGATTAGTCTATTTGAAATGAGAAGTGCGCCAGCTAACAAAAAATGTTTCTATAAAATGATGCTGAATGCCGTGAACATCCTTCGGCCGTAGATTGTTTACTCTTTCTCTAAATATTTGTACTGGTTTCATTTGCAATCGATCGTTATTACAAAAACATTATTCACATTTTTTTACAAATAAATTAAATGAGTGGTGGAAACAGAATATACATTTTTTAACTGATGAGACTACAGACAAGCAAACATGTTGGCACAAATGTTGCCTTAAAAATGGGAAACGTTGGAAGCCGTGATCAGTCCAGTGAAATAAGTGGATATAAAAATATTTCTGTGATGGTCAACGAGATGTAAAAAGGGAATGAGATATTTTGTACAGATTGTTTCTTGCTGAGTAAACTATTATTCCATAGACAGATAATATGAATCTTCACTTTAGATAAAGCTTTCTGGCTACAGTTGAGAGTGGGGGAGATTCCTGTCAAGAATTTTTTCTGAAATATGAAACACAGACCAGGAGTCAGAAGTGAATAGATATTTTAGTGTATGGACTCTCTCTCTCGCTCTCTCTCTCGCTCTCTCTCTCGCTCTCGCTCTCTCTCTCTCGCTCTCTCTCTCGCTCTCTCTCTCTCTCGCTCTCGCTCTCTCTCTCGCTCTCTCTCGCTCTCTCTCTCTCTCCCTCTCTCTCTCCCCTCCCTCTCTCTCTCCCTCTCCCTCCCTCTCCCTCTCCCCCCTCTCCCTCCGTCTCCCTCTCTCTCTCTCTCCCTCTTTCCCTCTCTCTCTCTCTCCCTCTCCCTCCCTCCCTCTCCCACCCTCTCCCTACCTCTCCCTCCCTCTCCATCCCTCTCCCTCCCTCTCTCTCTCTCTCTCTCTTTCTCTCTGCGCCAAATTTCAGCTCGATGGCTTCACGGGAAGTGGGTCATTTTTTACTTTTGTTTTTCCGCAGGCGGGCGGGCCCAAGACAGAGACGGCGGTGAAAAAGGTAGTTGCTTTTTCGCTATCCCTATCGTGATCCCAATTCCACAGCTATTTTCAGAAATAAGTTTCTGCATTTACATTATTCTCTAAATTTTAAGGAGAAGATAAGACCCCAAAACAAAATACTACTTTATGTTATAGTATTTATCCCGTTACAAAGCACGGGCATTGGACTCGTATCGATCTATATTACATTCAGGGTGTCCCAAACAATGTATACATTCTTTCAATGAACATAAGACCAACAGTTTTTACAATAGAGCACAGTTTCATAAATCAAAATACTGTGAACAAATGAAGAAACCAGCCAATTATCGAAAGTGTTCAAATTGGTGGCCATTTTGGTCAATGCACGGCGTTCAATACTCACTGTGGTCCACATTGTGGTCCATGTACGGCTGTCAACGCTCACTGTGGTGCACATTGTGGCCCATTCAAGGCTGTCAACGCTCACTGTGGTCCAAATTGTGGTTCATGCACGGCTGTCAACGCTCACTGTGGTCCACATTGAGGTCTATGCACGGCTGTCAACGCTCACTGTGGTCCACATTGTGGCCCATTCAAGGCTGTCAACGCTCACTGTGGTCCACATTGTGGTCCATGTACGGTTGTCAACGCTCAATGTGGTCCACATTGCGGTCCATGTACGGCTGTCAACGCTCACTGTGGTCCACATTGTGGCCCATTCAAGGCTGTCAACGCTCACTGTGGTCCACATTGTGGTCCATGTAGTACGGCTGTCAACGCTCACTGTGGTCCACATTGCGGTCCATGTACGGCTGTCAACGCTCCCTGTGGTCCACATTGTGGTCCATGTAGTACGGCTGTCAACGCTCACTGTGGTCCACATTGTGGTCCATGCACGGCTGTCAACGCTCACTGTGGTCCACATTGTGGCCCATGTACGGCTGTCAACGCTCACTGTTGTCCACATTGTGGTCCAAGTACGGCTGTCAACGCTCACTGTGGTCCACATCGTGGTCCATCCACGGCTGTCAGCGCTCACTGTGGTCCACATTGTGGTCCATGTACGGATGTCAACGCTCACTGTGGTCCACATTGTGGCCCATTCAAGGCTGTCAAAGCTCACTGTGGTCCACATTGTGGTCCATGTACGGCTGTCAACGCTCACTGTGGTCCACATTGTGGTCCATGTACGGCTGTCAACGCTCACTGTGGTCCACATTGTGGTCCACATTGTGGTCCATGTACGGCTGTCAACGCTCACTGTGGTCCACATTGTGGCCCATTCAAGGCTGTCAACGCTCACTGTGGTCCACATTGTGGCCCATTCAATGCTGTCAATGCTCACTGTGGTCCACATTGTGGCCCATTCAAGGCTGTCAACGCTCACTGTGGTCCACATTGTGGCCCATGCACGGCTGTCAACGCTCACTGAATCCAATTGAAATAATTGATACACGTAGTTTTTTCAAGCGTCTCTGAATATTTTTCCTACTAAAACACTTAATCAAAATCCTCTTCGCCCCCTGCTCCCATCGTAGTTGAGACTTGGCACTGATCATTGATTAACGCGACTCTCTTGCCCAGCCCTTCCCACCAGGTCTCTGAAGATATCCCACACAACATGTTGACATCGTGGATTTTGCTCGGTCGTTTCAGCTCAAGTCATAACTTAAATTGATTCACTCGAACCACACGACCTGTCTAACTGATGGCAGCTGATGTAATAAGGATTTAGTCACGTGACCAACTCTTCTTTTGAGATGGTAAGATTCTGAAATGTGATTTTAGAACCTAACGTAAACCCGGTGCTTGAAGTATGTAAATTGAGCAAGAAATAAACAAAGATACATACAATGACACCGATTTAATAATGTATCTCGAAATATTGCCTCCCGGTGTAACAGGCCAGTTTAAACCCCTGATCAGAATATACCCGCTAGGCCAGATTATACCCCCGGGGTTAAACTGGCCTAGGCCAGAATCTACCCCCTCAGGCCAGAATATACCCCTTTGACAACATGGGGATATATAGTAAAAAATTGATGAATGACTTTTTAGACTTTCTCTTCATATTTTAGCTCTGTCAGAGAAATTAAACACTTTTCTTAAGTAGCAAAATTGTTTTAAGTATAAAATAAAATAATAATTATAAAATATTTTAAGATGAATGCAAGGAGCATTACATTTTATTTGAAAAGGATGATGTCGTTGTCTCGTTTTTTAAATATGAAATCTTATATAATTTCGACGATTCAAGATCAAAAGTTACAGTCTATACAAATATTTATGGAATCAACGTTTTTCTTTTTTTCATTTAACATTAACTTAATCAATCATTACGTCACTACATGATTATTGTAAAACAATAATTTAGGAGTTGTTATATTTGTTGCTTTTCTTGCGTGCAAACACTTTGGATTCCTTACCCCTTATCTTATCTTATCTTATCATTTAACGACGCTCTTTCTATACAGAAGATTATTACGTCCTACACTTATCATTGGTTTAGGTCTAGTCTTGCATTTTTATTAGACTTTTAAATGTTGATAGAGTGTTGGTTTTCCTGGTTTCCTGAGCCAACCCATTCTACACTTTGATTCAAGTAGTCATCATGTGGTTGTCATGTAGTTGTTATGTAGTTGTTATGTATTTGTTATGTAGTTGTTATGTAATGCCAGTGTTCATGTGTTGAATTACTTTATCTCTCAGGAGGATGTGGTTGTCCTCTGTTCCTGCAGAATGTAGCTTATGGCCCCACCCACTTTTTTTTTCTTTAATATGTACGTCTCGGTTGTTCAAGATCTCGATTGCGGTCATAATATATATACAAACTTGTCAAAAGTAAGACCAAGAGTTGTGCTAAAACTCTTAATTCTTGAAATTTTTATTGGGTTAAAAGTCCTAATCTGCATTTGTTTTGAGACAGGTTGTATCACAATGATATCTGTTTCTTCACCTGTAATTTCTTGTTCCTTTTGTTGTATGCTCCCATTGACATTACCTTTAACAGAATCATCAGGGAACTGATTGGGTGAAAACTTTTACGTTACTGACATTGTAGGTGTTTCTGAGTATTTTGTCAGTCGATATATTCTTTAGCTTAACTCTTCCCGTGTTCAATGATTCTACCACGAGGTAGGGACCTATCCATCAGGGTTACATGCGATGAATGCGGCGATGATTCTTGATATCATCGTCATCAGCATCCTTTCATCTCGCGAGACGATGGTGCAAACGAATTCTGTGCTTCCCAATGTTTTGGCCTTTTTCCTATCTCTTCTGTCTGTAACCTCGTCCAAGCTGCGCTCTTCGGCTACTTTTACGTTCTCTTTGACAACTGTGCGCCATGTAGATCGGTCTTCTGCTTTACACTCCCAGTCACTTGTCCTTATTCTGGCTGCTTTCAAGTCTCGCTGGCAGACATCCTTAAATCGGAGACGTGGGCGACCTGTCTTCCTCTTTTCCGATACCAGTTCTCCATATAGGAGGTCCTTGGGGATGCAACCTGCGCTCTTTCCACATGTCCTAGCCATCTCAGGCGTCTTTCATTAAGGATTATATAAACAATGGAAGCATCAGTTACTTCTTGACTGTTTGTATTTCTGCGATCAGTTCCACTCTTGATGCGACTGGGCTGGGTGGATATTGGTATTCACGGTTAGATTTATCATTTTTTGAATTGATGTATGTGTGTTCAGCACACCGGGGTTGACATTGTCCAAATAAGTTAATGGTAAAACTGTTCCATCTTCCGCAGGCCTGAGATCCTTAGGTAGCTTGGCTTTCTGTCCATACATAATTTCAAAAGGAGTGCATCTGGTTGAGGCATGTACAGATGTGGTATGCACTGGTATGTTGTTGAGGCATGTACAGATGTGGTATGCACTGGTATGTTGTTGAGGCATGTACAGATGTGGTATGCACTGGTATGTTGTTGATGCATGTACAGATGTGGTATGCACTGGTATGTTGTTGAGGCATGTACAGATGTGGTATGCACTGGTATGTTGTTGAGGCATGTACAGATGTGGTATGCACTGGTATGTTGTTGAGGCATGTACATATGTGGTATGCACTGGTATGTTGTTGAGGCATGTACAGATGGGGTATGCACTGGTATGTTGTTGAGGCATGTACAGATGTGGTATGCACTGGTATGTTGTTGAGGCATGTACAGATGTGGTACGCACTGGTATGTTGTTGAGGCATGTACAGATGTGGTATGCACTGGTATGTTGTTGAGGCATGTACAGATGTGGTATGCACTGGTATGTTGTTGAGGCATGTACAGATGGGGTATGCACTGGTATGTTGTTGAGGCATGTACAGATATGGTATGCACTGGTATGTTGTTGAGGCATGTACAGATGTGGTATGCACTGGTATGTTGTTGAGGCATGTGCAGATGTGGTATGCACTGGTATGTTGTTGAGGCATGTACAGATGTGGTATGCACTGGTATGTTGTTGAGGCATGTACAGATGTGGTATGCACTGGTATGTTGTTGAGGCATGTACAGATGTGGTATGCACTGGTATGTTGTTGAGGCATGTACAGATGTGGTATGCACTGGTATGTTGTTGAGGCATGTACAGATGTGGTATGCACTGGTATGTTGTTGAGGCATGTACAGATGTGGTATGCACTGGTATGTTGTTGAGGCATGTACAGATGTTGTATGCACTGGTATGTTGTTGAGGCATGTACAGATGTGGTATGCACTGGTATGTTCTTGAGGCATGTACAGATGTGGTATGCACTGGTATATTGTTGAGGCATGTACAGATGTGGTATGCACTGGTATGTTGTTGAGGGATGTACAGATGTGGTATGCACTGGTATGTTGTTGAGGCATGTACAGATGTGGTATGCACTGGTATATTGTTGAGGCATGTACAGATGTGGTATGCACTGGTATGTTGTTGAGACATGTACAGATGTGGTATGCACTGGTATGTTGTTGAGGCATGTACAGATGTGGTATGCACTGGTATGTTGTTAAGGCATGTACAGTTGTGGTATGCACTGGTATGTTGTTGAGGCATGTACAGATGTGGTATGCACTGGTATGTTGTTGAGGCATGTACAGATGTGGTATGCACTGGTATGTTGTTGAGGCATGTACAGATGTGGTATGCACTGGTATGTTGTTGAGGCATGTACAGATGTGGTATGCACTGGTATGTTGTTGAGGCATGTACAGATGTGGTATGCACTGGTATGTTGTTGAGGCATGTACAGATGTGGTATGCACTGGTATGTTGTTGAGGCATGTACAGATGTGGTATGCACTGGTATGTTGTTGAGGCATGTACATATGTGGTATGCACTGGTATGTTGTTGAGGCATGTACAGATGTGGTATGCACTGGTATGTTGTTGAGGCATGTACAGATGTGGCATGCACTGGTATATTGTTGAGGCATGTACAGATGTGGTATGCACTGGTATGTTGTTGAGGCATTTACAGGTGTCGTATGCACTGGTATGTTGTTAAGGCATGTACAGATGTGATATGCACTGGTATATTGTTGAGGCATGTACAGATGTGGTATGCACTGGTATATTGTTGAGGCATGTACAGATGTGGTATGCACTGGTATATTGTTGAGGCATGCACAGATGTGGTATGCACTGGTATATTGTTGAGGCATGTACAGATGTGGTATGCACTGGTATATTGTTGAGGCATGTACAGATGTGGTATGCACTGGTATATTGTTGAGGCATGTACAGATGTGGTATGCACTGGTATATTGTTGAGGCATGCACATATGTGTTATGCACTGGTATATTGTTGAGGCATGTACAGATGTGGTATAAACTGGTATGTTGTTGAGGCATGCACATATGTGGTATGCACTGGTATGTTGTTGAGGCATGTACAGATGTGGTATACACTGGTATGTTGTTGAGGCATGTACAGATGTGGTATACACTGGTATGTTGTTGAGGCATGTACAGATGTGGTATGCACTGGTATGTTGTTGAGGCATGTACAGATGTGGTATGCACTGGTATGTTGTTGAGGCATGTACAGATGTGGTAAGCACTGGTATGTTGTTGAGGCATGTACAGATGTGGTATGCACTGGTATGTTGTTGAGGCATGTACAGATGTGGTATTCACTGGTATATTGTTGAGGCATGTACAGATGTGGTATGCACTGGTATATTGTTGAGGCATGTACAGATGTGGTATGCACTGGTATGTTGTTGAGGCATGTACAGGTGTCGTATGCACTGGTATGTTGTTGAGGCATGTACAGATGTGGTATGCACTGGTATATTGTTGAGGCATGTACAGATGTGGTATGCACTGGTATATTGTTGAGGCATGTACAGATGTGGTATGCACTGGTATATTGTTGAGGCATGCACAGTTGTGGTATGCACTGGTATTTGGTTGAGGCATGTACAGATGTGGTATGCACTGGTATATTTTTGAGGCATGTACAGATGTGGTATGCACTGGTATATTGTTGAGGCATGCACAGATGTGGTATGCACTGGTATATTGTTGAGGCATGTACAGATGTGGTATACACTGGTATGTTGTTGAGGCATGCACATATGTGGTATGCACTGGTATGTTGTTGAGGCATGTACAGATGTGGTATACACTGGTATGTTGTTGAGGCATGTACAGATGTGGTATACACTGGTATGTTGTTGAGGCATGTACATATGTGGTATACACTGGTATGTTGTTGAGGCATGTACAGATGTGGTATACACTTGTATGTTGTTGAGGCATGTACAGATGTGGTATACACTTGTATGTTGTTCAGTGGTGGTGTCTTATTGCTGGTTTTTGGCTTTAGGGCAAAACATTTTTGACTTTGATATATTTGTGAACGTCATTCTTTATTCTTTTCCAATAACATCGTTCAGGGATTGTGGCTGTCTTATCTCTGCCAAAATGTCCACCAAAATTTGGGTTGACATGAAACGTCTTCAGGATATTTGGCAGGCGACATTTATTGAGAACTTCCTTTTCACCATGGTAAAGAATCAATCCTTTTTTTGCTTCAAAATGCTTTGCATATTGTCTAAATTGCTACTTGGCATTTGACCGTTTCTCTGAAGGTTAGTCATGGATCCACTGGTGGTACTTAACTTTCGTTGTAGAGTAGAATTGTAAAAGCTGATCATACAGTTGGTCTACATGGTTGACAAAGTTTGTGCTCTAGTCGTTTTGGAGTTTATGTTATAGTGACTAAAAATGTGTTTTTAAAGTTGAAAAGATTGGCCTAATCCAGCAAGGTTGCCACTATTCGCAACTTTGTACTACTCATTAATATTTACGCCAGTGTTGTCCAACCGAAAATCGTTCACGGCACACTAAACTGGTAAACAAATTTGCGCGGCACACCTCACAAAAAAAAACAAGAAATCAGTGTTTATTCAAAAGATGTTTCATAATTAATGAGATACTTGAGCGTTTTCTTTGGAGCAGATGAGCTCAAAACGCGGCTCATTGCTGGATAAGCAAACTCTCATTTCTCTATCTATCATCTGCAGTCTTTCACGTTTGACGTATGCGAGGAATTGCGCCTTTCAGCTGATGTCAGTACTTTCATCGATTTGCATTGCCTAGAGCTTTTGGATGTCGTCGTCTTCCAAAAAATGCTCTTTAATTTGATTGTCCAAATCTGTCGAAATGTCAGCAATCCGACGTCCCATCTTCTGGTGAGACAGTGGAATCTTATTTATTTTTTCAACAGAGTCGGGTCCCAACTCCATAGTCTCAACTGCGATTCGTAAAGACGGCAATTTGCAATATGATTGTCTCAGCGTCCAAATGAGATTTCTTTTGTTTGACCAAAAGATTCGCAATTTTATAGCTTGATAACTGAGCTTTGACAGGAATTGAGGAACATTTCTTCATTAGTTTTTATTGCTGCTCTAAGTTGGACCGAATGGATGCGAAATAACTTTTCGGCTTGTCTTTCAATCCTGTATGATTTGAGTTCAGATGCCACTTCAGTTTACTGGGGTTCATGGACTCGTTGGACAATGCCATGTTACAATTAAGACAAAACGGAAGAGAAGGATCATTTGCACATTGTATGAAACCATTCTCAAGATATTCCTCGTGATATCTCCGATTGGTAACATTCTTCTTGGATTTCACAGCTTTCTCTCCATTTTGATGCTAGCTGGAGTCCTTCTGGCTTCTCTTCAAAAAATTATCCATAGCCGTCTGTAATTAACAGTTTTTAAAAAAGTGAACAGCAGGAAAGGGTTTTTGTTTACTTACAACAGATATTTATTCCCAATGGAGGAGAGAAATTTTGTAGCTTTCAAGAGATTCTCGCAACCAGAACAATACAAACATGAAACGTTTTTATTCAATTCTTTTTCGGTTAAGGATATTTTTTTTCAAAACTTTAAGGTTCGAAAAGCCTAGCAATTTATGGTATTTTTGAAATCTTTCGCGGCACACTAAAATTTTCTCGCGGCACACTAGTGTGCCGTGGCACACCGGTTGGACAACACTGATTTACGTCTTTCATAAGACAAATGGCTGGTTTAAAATAAAATAGTAGGGCGCCACGAGGTCAGCGGTTCTTTTGGATGCAGATTAAACGGAACACAATCCGTGCTTCATAACAATAGATGAATGCATGGAAAGCGAACAATCCAACATTGGCTAAATCCAATAAGGATGACTGTACTGTTTTAAGAGTAATACAGGAAAAAAATGAATTGCGCTGATTTAAAAAATAAAAATAATTTACACTTCTGGAACAAAGGTTTGTTTTGAATGTCTTAAGACGCCGCAAAGGCAAACCGAGCTACAGATAAAGATTCGGAAATACGACAAGGGGCCGTCCATAAAGTACGTCACGCTATTTTCGACCATTTTTAACTCCTCCACTGTCACAAATAGAAAACAAACAAACAAAACATGCATGCATAATTTAATTCAATAACTTAAAATAATTTGTATTGCAATCCTCAAAATAATTAAACATAATGAATTGATTAATAAGCGAGTTACACGAAATAAATGTTCGCATGCGTTTGAAAAGCTACAACAATAGTCCCTAACGATCTTAAATTATTTTTTACCACGTTTTTATTAACTCACTTTTGTTCCTGTTTGTCCACAATTTTTCAAATCTGCCAACGTAAAATTTAACCACTTCTGATGGTTCTAGAGATCTCACAATTTTACAACAGATAGATCTTGGATGACAATGCATTGTGTCAAAATTTCAGATCGATCGAATGTACCGTAATTAAATTAATCAATTTTTAGTTTATCTCTATTTATCACTATTTAGAATGTATAGTCGTCTGCTAGAGTTGACCTCCACGGCTCACTGGTTTCACTCCAGCCGTCGTTTACCAAATTCCCGTGTTTACATCAAGGGCAGGTGTAACGATATGACTTTATGTTTCTCTTTCTATGTAGGCGTTCTCACAGTAATTAATCTTGTGCACAATAATTCACTGAAGAATTCGTTTATCCAAAACAACTTTAATATATATATATATATTGTACACATAAGAATCATTTGAGGTAATATAACGTGGAAATCTGGATTCATTATCACACAACCTTCCTCGTAGGAAGTCTACACACAACTCTTCGCCCAACACTTTCAACCAATAGAAATGCTCCTTTCTTCCCGCGTCCACCATTCATGTGACCTTACGTCACAAAATTATGTTAATCAGATGTGACATTCACCCCCATCCTTCAAAAAAAAATGTTTATGAAATACAACATTTTTGGTCTTCATAAAATCAAATCAATCTATATCTATATTCAAATTTCAAATATTTATCATCAATGAACATTCATTTTCTTACATACAACTTCTGGATATAGAATCAATAAGAAAAAATCTGTAGGACTGTAACAGTCTAAACATAAGAAATAATGAGAAAAAATCTGTAGAACTGCAACAGTCTTAACATAAGAAATAATGAGAAAAAATCTGTAGAACTGCAACCGTCTACCTGTGCTGAAAAAATGAAAATGGACTTTTAAACACATCTGTAATTTTGTGTAATTAAAACATTTAAACACTCAATATTATTAAAATTAACTAATAATCCAGTGGAATTCAAACACTGTTCCTTGTCCATTGTTCAACAAATAAAAATATTAATATAATTACAGTCTCTGTTTGTATCCTTTAGGAATTCACAGACTAATGTTAAAACAGTCTCTTATTTTATCATTTAGTAATTCACAGAATGTCTTTTTAATAGTCTCTGGTTTTATCAGTTAGGAGTTCACAGAGTGTCTTTATTTATTGTCATTCTACTTAATATGTCTGCAACCACATTGTCCTTTCCCTTCACAGGTTTAATGTCAAATTTGTAGTCGGCTAATAGCATAGCCTAGTTCAAAGATAGTCATTCTTCAATTGACGAGTATGAATTCAAATCGATGGGCTTTGAATGTTTCTTCAGACTGTTAAATGTTCAATAGTTCACCAACCATGACTTCGATTATGTTCATTCATAATTTCAATTCCAGCATCTTGAATAAATTGCTTAGCTTTTGAGATGTCATTTTTGCTTCCAGATAATTCAATAGAATTTGGAACAGATGAGTCACTGTCAGAAACTTTTATCTGAAAAATATTGTCTCTATCTGTAAAGTTTTTGATTTGGCTTAATACACAACCAATTGTTCTTCCTAATTCAGATGATTTCACACAAATGGTTTCAGATTCACTAGTACCATCTCTTTCTCTGCTACTATGGTCTTCATTTCTTTTATCATATACTTGATTTTTAATAGTGGCTAAAATGTCACTAGTTTCTGTCTGTGCTCGATTTAACTTTATTATTTTTCTATCATTCATGTCTTGGTTTTCATTCTTTCTCCATTGTTGATCATAATTTCTTTTTCTGGAGTCAAAATTGTATTTGCCTCTCCATGATCTTCTGCTTTGATTATAATCTCTATTTATGGAATTATGATTATTTCTTTCTCTCCATGATTGTCTATCTTGATCATAATCTCTATGTCTGGGAATTATGATTATATTTTTCTCTCCATGATTGTCTATCTTGATCATAATCTCTATGTCTGGGGAATTATGATTATTTCTTTCTCTCCATGATTGTCTTTCTTGATCATAATCTCTATGTCTTGATCTTTCTTCTATTTTCTTTCTGATAGAGCTGTCATTAGGTGACACCCTATTTGGTTTTCCTTTATTGTGGTAACACTGCTTAGCCATATGTCCTGGCTTGTTACAGTACCAGCAAATAGTTTGTCTGTTGCCTTGGTTTGGCAGACTCTGGTTTCTCATACCTTGCCTTTTTTCTTGACTTTTAATTTGTATTGCTGCAAATATGTCTTGTCTCTTATCCATTTCCACATTCGGATGAGAGTCTTTGAATGTTCGTAATGCATTTGTTAGCTCTGCTTGAGTACGAACTTTCTTGTCAGTCAAATATGTGAATAGGGTTGGTGTTGCATTTTCTAAAAACTTGTCAATTAACACCATGTCTATTATGGCCTTTGGATTGCTCGTATCTATTGCTGTCAGTTCCAGCCATTTTGTTAGTTTGACTTGTGCTTCATGTACTATGATCTGTGGATCTTTGTCCATCTTGATTCTCATTTCATGAAATTCTCTTCTATAATCATTTTCTGACTTTCCAAAATGACATAGAAGTGCCTTTTTGACATTCTTATATATGCTTTTGTCTTCTTTGGCTATACTGTTATAAGCTTCAAATGCTTCTCCAGTTAATTGAGTCATCAGTTGTGCTGGCCAATCTTCTTCATTATAGCCTTTCATAGCCATTATGGATTCGAAATAATCCAGATAAACATCCATTTTTTCTTTTTGGCTATCATATTTTCTTACTTTGATAGTATCCCTTGGTGCTGACCTTCTATTTGTTTCATCACCAGGATTGTGGCCACTACTGTCTCGCTCCTTTTGTAATTTTAACTTATCGACTGCAAGTTGTTCAATTTCTCTTTTTACTATGAGTCTTTGCATCTCTTTTTCTTCAGCAATTCTTGCTTTTTCTTCAGCAATTCTTGCTTTTTCTTCAGCTTCTCTTTGATTTTCTTTTTCTTCAGCTTTTCTTCGCTGTTCTTTTTCTTCAGCTATTCTTGCTTTTTCTTCTTCTTCAGCTTTTCTTCGCTGTTCTTTTTCTTCAGCTATTCTTTGATTTTCTTTTTCTTCAGCACTTTTTCTTCAATGAAATCTCTCATTTCTTTTCCTTTTAGTCCCGATCTCTTTAGCTATGGCGGTGAATTCCTTGTAGTGATCCATGTTTTGTTTGATTGAATAATATGAATCTAGCAATTCGGTAAGGAATGTATGTATATATATTGATAAAGTTATAAATCGTCCAAATGAAATATCTTGAATTCAAAATGTTAAGTTCAAATAAGTGACACGTCTAAACCATGAAAATCTAGTTATTGACAAGATGAGACAACAAAAAGAATCCTCACACGGGATCTTTAGTATACTTTATATATACGCTCCCTCAGATTGACAAAATATATTAAATGGTCCGATCGTTTTGAATAAAAGTCACTTGGTTAAAATTTCAATTTTCGAGTAGTTTTTAAACAATTTAGTTCATTCCATTAATCCAAAATTGCGATAATCAAACTCTTCACACAATGAATGGATAAAAATTCCGTTTCCTTATTTATAATTCACACCAACACATTGAATAGTCCATAGCTTCTCGGTTCGATGTTATGTTTACAAATATTTCCTGGAATCAACTAGCACTGAGCCTGTTGACGTCACGACCTATATATGTTCACCGTGTGTCACCATTCAGTAAGCCTACACGACCCAGATTCCAGTACTGTGTAGTATGCTTGTACTGTCGTCGAATGTGACGTAGAACCAACTAGTCTGATCCAGTTTTATACACTGCGGATATCTGCCGTTTATGCCGCCATTTTGAAATCTTCTTGTATTTTCATTGAACCACAAAAGTTTATTCACAGCTTCTTACGAACTTGAATATTCAAAAAATACTATAGCTGTTATTATTTCTTATTTTAAAGAATACTTTCCTTTTTTTGGAAATATCCAATACTTATTTCCACGAAACCTCTTTCTTGAAATTTCTTGTACAGTGTTCACATGGAACTTTTACTTCGACACCAATGTAACGATGTAACTTTATATTTCTCTTTTATGTAGGCGTTCTCACAGTAATTAATCTTGTGCACAATAATTCACTGAAGAATTCGTTTATCCAAAACAACTTTAATATACATATATATTGTACACATAAGAATCATTTGAGGTAATATAACGTGGAAATCTTGAGTTATTCACTATCCATGCTTCCCTGTCGGAAGTCTACACACAACTGTTCGCCCAACACTTTCAACCAATAGAAATGCTCCTTTCTTCCCGCGTCACCTGTACATGTGACCTTACGTCACAAAATTATGTTAATCAGATGTGACAGCAGGGGAGATCAGCGCGTTTCAGTCTGTAAATGTTTGTAAATAAAAGCGTGTCCTTTTTAAAAAAAAGATTTTTTTACATTTTACTTATTACTATATATCCTCATGTTGTCAAAGGGGTATATTCTGGCCTGGAGGGGTATATTCTGGCCTAGGCCAGTTTAACCCCCGGGGTATATTCTGGTCGGGGGTTTAATCTGGCCTGTTACACCGGGAACAACATTGATTGTTCCGTCCTCATCCGTTCTTTGCAATAAGGGAGATATCAACGTTGTAATTCTCGGATTTCATTTTTGAGCAGAAAAAAAAAGTTTACCAGATTAAAAAAGAACAATTGTACTATATGAAACAAACAGTTCCAATAGAAGAGACCATTGTATCAGTTAATTAAATAAACAGATGAGACAGATTACACAAAAAAGAATGGCACAAGATGAAACAAACAGAAATTTGTAAGAGATAAACAAACAGAAATTTGTAAGAGATGAAACAAACAATTTATAAAATTCTATAACTTACAATTTTAAAAGAAAAATTTCATAATCACTTTTGAAAAAAAAATAGTCTTGAATATGGAGTTTGAAATTTAGAAATGATTATTAGATCTACAGTGAAGGACGATGATATGATGCGAGTAAAATACTTTGTGGCATACCTTTAAGTAAGAGACGTGTTGTTATGTTGTTATAATAACGGATACAATGTCAAGTATATCGACTAGTATAAACATAAAATAAATGTATATCGACTAGTATAAAGATAAAATCCCTATATATATTGCGCCTAAGTGCGTCCGAAGCCGTGTGTGTGTGTGCGTGGGTGCTCGCTATGCGGGGTAACTCCCGAAAATAAAATAAATTATTGAAAATTAAATAATAAACATTTTGGTGTCGAGATTAACAAGACGGCGTTTCTCGCTATAAAATATTGTGACTTGACGTAATAGTTCGAGCTCATATTAATTTGTAAAATGGAAACAAAGTAAAAAGAGCCGCGGTTATTTCAATGAAATGTGATTTTTTTAATGGTACTATCTGTTTGTGTGTGTATGTTTGTGTATGTGTGTGAATAAAGAGAGTGTGTGTGTGTCTATGTTGTGAACTAAATGTGATGAAACGGTTTATTTTTATGTGTGGTAATGTTGCGCCTCTAACAAGATTACGTATATCTTTTTTTTTAATTTTAAATAATTAATATATATTTGCAAATACATCTTTACACTGTTTTCTTTATGTATTTTCGAGATGTACGTCATCCAGCCGTTCGAAAAATTTATTTGCTTTAATCTTTCTCCAACAGTCTACATTTATGTTCAACGTTAATTTACCTAACGTTCTGTTTACAAACCACAGTCACTGTTTTCTTTAGTATAATATTTTAGCAATATTTATATAGATATACTATTATTTTGTTTATTATCAAATACACAGTATCATTTTACAACTTTTCGTAATATCCTCATATATGCTTAAATTTAAATACTTAATGTATTTGACATTTTAAAAGTTAGTTATAAATAATCAAATACTAACAATGTATTCAATGCATTAGAGAAAGAAAGCACATGAGTGAAACCAGATACCAAACTCTATAGCTTAGCCACTGTTAATTTTCTTTTTGCATAAATTAAGTTAAACATGCTAGGTAAGTTATATTTATAAATTAAAAAATGCATAAAGCAAGTGATTAGTGATGAAAGCAATGCCAATGATTCTTAGGTGGTAGATTTATTTTCCTTCGGTGCTTAAATAGTTTACACGATTTTTTTTTCTGGAAAGATTGCTCCATAAACTGCCCCAAGGAAATAGAATGAATGAAAAAAAAAGTCGGTACTGTTATAGACGAAAATGGATTATATATAGGAGTTATATGCACGGACCAATGAGTGTGGGTAATAAGTGGAACAGCTATTTTTATATTGAGTACAACTTTATGACCTTTTGAAATGTACCATTTATTGGTCAATAATATCGCCCAACCCTGGATGACATAAACACTATAGCTTAGCAAATGTTTTTATACTTTTGCATATATTAAACTAAATCAGCAGGGTAAATTTTAAGCCCAGACATTGCGATTCAAAATGTTTTTTTAAAACAAATAAAACCCATGCACACCTTACTTAAGCATCAAAATTCACATAAATAATATGCTTTTTATGAGTTGGGTGGCACACACTTCGGGTATAAACTGTACGGTTCTTTAAGGTATACATATATTTAGTGTAAAGACATATCGTGGGTATTACGACTCATATATAGGTTCTAGCATCAGAAAGTGCGTGCTCAAGCGAAAAAATACACTAACAGCAACTGATATTTAGACATAACAGCTTGATTTTATTTGAGCAATATTATGCAACGAGGATAAAGTTTTGTATAAAGACTGATTTCAAAGGCAGCTCATGTGGTTTACTAAATGGCAGTTTTCTTTTAAGCTGTATAAACTTTCTTGAAAAAATTCTATTTAAATTATTCTGATTTAATATCAAATGCCCTCAAATATATGTTATATATTAAGACCATTACCAAATATGTCAAAAGACCATTACCAAATATGTCATTTAATAAGCTAAAAAAAGCTACAATGAAAAAAGGCTTAAATACAAATACAACGGAAAGTAATCATTTTTTTAGTGGAATCTGCCAATTTATTGCTTTGTTAATACTAGAAGAAAAGAGTGGGACGTCCTTTCAAAATGACATAATTTATTAGAAAATCAATCTCTATGAATTTAAAAAAAAACCATAGCTTTTATGTTAATATTCGTGTGAAAAGAAGATGCGTATATTAAACCCATAAACCATATTTCCACCCTCCACTAAGCATACATATTCAAATAAATATTATCTTGCTCAAATAATAACTAATTCGTCTTAAACAGAGTTTTACAACTTCTTTTTTACAACACTGGGCCCAATATTACATGCAACTTTAGAAGAAGCTTACAACAACATGGAACTACCAAATTCAATGAACACTTCATACATCACACTTCTACCAAAGAAAGACACAGACAAAACACAACTTTTAAATTACAGGCCCATATCATTACTCAACACAGATTATAAAATTCTTACTAAAACATTAGCCAATAAACTAAAACCACATTTAAATACTCTCATTCATGTCAATCAACAATGCAGCATTAAAGGCAGGGACATCAACAACCACAATCATTTAATCAGAGACATTATTCAATATACAAGTGAAAAACAAATTCAAACATGCATATTATCACTAGACCAGGAAAAAGCCTTTGACAGGGTAGACCATGCATACCTTCACAAGATATTACAACACAATAAATTAGGGGAGTATTTTTGTAATTGGGTTAAAATTCTATACAGAACGCCTATCAGCAATCTGATAATAAATAATATAATTTAAAAAAACATTGCAATTAAAAGATCAGTTAGACAAGGGTGTCTTTTATCCCCTTATCTATATATTCTATCCTTTGAACCACTTA
Organism: Ampullaceana balthica; assembly: GCA_944989445.1. Classification (NCBI taxonomy): domain Eukaryota; kingdom Metazoa; phylum Mollusca; class Gastropoda; family Lymnaeidae; genus Ampullaceana; species Ampullaceana balthica. The sequence goes on along the minus strand of CALYLW010000614.1, from coordinate 128,867 downwards.
TAGAGAAAATCAGAATGGAGAAAAACATTACAGGAATAGGGATCCCTGGAGCCAGAGATATTAAAGTGATTGCTTATGCAGATGACACGGTATTTTTCCCCCACAAATGATAGGTCAATTCACAAAATAATTTCAATTTTTCAAGATTTTGGAAAAGGTAGTGGGTCCAAGAATAATGTAAACAAATCTGAAATTATGGGGATAGGTAGGTGGCAAGATAGACTAGATTTCCCCTTAGGCATAATTAGAAAGGAGAGTCTTAGAATTTATGGGATCTTTTATTCCAATAATCAAACACAGACAAACAATGAAATATGGAGGGATATTGAACAATCAATTAAATAAATTATTGACAAAAACAAATACACAGCACAGACAATTTTTGGAAGGAGCACAATTATAAACACATATGTCATCCCCAAAACAATATATACAGGAACAATATGGGAACCCCCACCAATAATTTTATAAGAAATTAACTCACACATAACTAAATACATATTCCAAGGAACAATACACAATATCAAACAAACAACACTAATACAATCTAAGCTAAATAGAGGAATAAACTTGCAAGACATACAAACAAAAATACAAGCACTCAGAATAAAATGTAAAGGACAAGCCATTAAAAAAAGATCAGAAAATACATTCAAACATTATTACTTAGGAATCAGAATAGGACATTTAATAGCAATTGATAACAGCACTGAAAATTACATGGGTAGAAATCAATCACAATTTCATACAGCATGCATCAAAGCAATAAAAGGTAATGAATAAGTAGTACACAAAACAACCAAAGAAATATATACACATTTAATAAAAAGACAAGCAACACCTCTAAACAATAGAATTAAATGGACACAAGTTTATGGAATTACAAACACTGAGGAAACTTTAAAAATACACATATCAAAGAAATATCAAATAAAGAAAAATAACATACAGACTAATTTACAATACAACACCAGTCTCATCAAGAAATTATAAAGACAGAGGTGCAAGAATAGGCTGTCCACTCTGTAGGTCAGGAGCTGATGAGACAGAACAACATTTATATCTCACATGCAATACAATTTTACAAACTAAAAACACACTCCAACAATTCATAAAAGCAGGCACAATACACAAGGTAGATATAGACAAAGCAATAACACTAAACATAATACCAGACTCTATAAACAAGAAACAACAAACTATAAGCTTAAAAAATACTTTCACAGTACAGAAAACACATATGGCATCACAGACTTACGGCATTCTTCCATAACCACAGTTACACAAACATAACATTAGAACACATTTTTAGACAAACAATTCAAAACATGATATTAAACATAACAGAAGATAATTAAGGTTTTTATGTTTAAGAAATAATAATATATAATGTACATTTTGTTTGTTACATTCAAAAAAATAAATTTAAAAAAATAATTTCATGCTTAAACTAAACAATGGAATTGGTGTTTTTCAGAGCATTTTCCTAGAACCAAAGGAATCATATGGAAAGATATTTTTAATTTTTTTTTATTCATGTGAAAAGAAATTGAGCCTTGCCGATTAGATTTTTATAACTGTTAAGTACATTTATATTCTTTTGGAGTATATTATATAGAGAAAAGCATGCGTTTTTAAAGCAGACATACCAAAATTGATGGTTAATATTTAAATTCATCATACTCTCTATATTCTCGACAGACATATCGTGAATTTTATAAAAAGTGGTTTGATTTATCACTACCCTAATTTCATGATGCATATACATTCATTTTTAAGGGAAATTTGAGACCCAAAAGCAAATAAAGTTATTTTTTAATTGTGCCTACCCTGTTCTTGCAAAAAATACACTAACAGCAACTGATATTGTGACATAACAACTTGATTTTATTTGAGCAATATTATACAACGAGGATAAAGTTTTGTATACAGACTAATTTTTTAAAAACTATTCTGTTTTAAAATCAAATGCCTACATAATATATGTTATATATTAAGCCCTAACTTATATTCATTTTATAAGCTAAAAAAGCTACAATGAAAAAAGGCTTGAATATAAATACAAAGAAAAATAATCCGTTATTTAATTGAAACAAGTTTATGCCAATTAATTGCTTTGTTACTATGCTAAAAAAATATCCTATTCGTCTTGAACTAATTTCATACTTAGCTTATAAAATGGAGTGGGTGATTTTGAGAGCTTTTTCCTAGAACCAAAGGAATCAAAGATATTGTTTTCATTTTTTGATTAATGGAAAAAGAAATTGATCCTTGCCCATTAGATTTTTGTAACTGTTAAGGACCTTTGTTATTCTGGTAAAGCATATAGACAAAAGCGTGCGTTATTAAAGCAGAAATACCAACATTGATGGGTAATATTTAAATTCATCGTACTATCTATTTTCTAGACACACATATCGTGATTTTTATAAAGAAGGGGTTTGATTTATGACTACCCTATTTTCCTGATACGTTTACACTCATTATTAAGGGGAATGTGAAACTCAAATCCAAATAAAGTTATTTTCATTGTGCCTACCCGTAGCATCGCACGGGCATTGCTCTCGTAACTGTATATCGGCTAGTGTAAAGATAAAATAGATGTAAATCGGCTAGTATAAAGATAAAATAACTATATCGGCTAGTATAAAGATAAAATAACTATATTGGCTAGTTTAAAGAAAAAATAACTATATCGGCTAGTATAAAGATAAAATAACTATATTGGCTAGTTTAAAGAAAAAATAACTATATTGGCTAGTATAAAGATAAAATAACTATATTGGCTAGTTTAAAGATAAAATAACTATATCGGCTAGTATAAAGATAAAATAACTATATTGGCTAGTTTAAAGAAAAAATAACTATATCGGCTAGTATAAAGATAAAATAACTGTATATCGGCTAGTATAAAGATAAAATAACTATATTGGCTAGTTTAAAGAAAAAATAACTATATCGGCTAGTATAAAGATAAAATAACTGTATATCGGCCAGTATAAAGATAAAAATAACTGTATATTGACTAGTGTACAGATGCATGTGGCTGGAATTTTGACCCCGGACGGTTCGACCATAGACGATCCGACCACAGGACGTTTTGACTCCACGACGTTTCGACCCCGAGCGGTCTGACCCATGGATAGTTCGACCACTTAAATAAAGAAAAAAAGCAAACATAATTGATCAAATTATTCAGAGAGTTATCATTGATACATATCACATTTTAATGTTAATTTTATATACGTAACCTACTTATTAAAATAAAATATTCTTTAAATTGTATTTTTAGATACCAATTAATTTCATATTGGCTGTAATGAAATTACACAAATAAGTTTAATTGTAAATAGAAATGTGTGTGTGTGTGTGTGGGGGGGGGGTAGTTGCGGCCGTTGATACATCTCTTAAGTGATAAATGGCACTTTATTCCCTCACAACACCGATATTCAATGAACACACAGAAATCACATATGACATTCTCGTACGTCGATCCCAAAAATATCCCCTAGTTTTTTTTTCAAAAAAGTTCGGCCGTAGAAAGAGTATATATGGTATTTCAAATCGAGGAAAAAAATGTTACCCCATGAAAAAGCATCGCTAGGGGGGGGGGCGAGGGGGGCGGGTCGCCCCGGGTGACACCCATCAGGGGTGACACCCGAGCCTAAAATTGTACTGTGTACGATTTTATATCAGAAAAAAAAAGCCCAAATGGCTTTATATCCTTTAAAACATAAGACCTTGCCTCTTTCATGTCCAGCCTTTTTTTTTGAAAATATTTTTTTTTGCGAATGTTTCTTTTCTTTTTAAATCCCTTATATTAACTTCACCACCGTCTCATTCGTCGTCCCTCGACCGCGACGCTCGTTCGTCTCGTCCGTCGAAAAACAAAAGTCGAAAATGACCCACTTCCAGTAAAGCCATCGAGCTGAAATTTGGCACACGGACTCGTCTCACCTAACAATGCATCGAAATCAAAATTTCAGATCGATCGAACGTACCGTAATTAAACTAATGCATTTTTAGTTTATCTATATAAATCACTATTTACAATGTTTAGTCGTCGTCTGCTAGAGTTTTGACCTAGTTTTAAAGCCAAGGGAGATAATTTCGGTTTGAGTCTGTAAATGTTTGTCACTTTTGAACATAATCTATACTTTTAGTTATGTCTCATATATAAGGGATTTGGAGTCAAAAACTTTGTTTTTACGGGGTTGTTTTTATTTCACAATTTGTTTTAATGTTGTTTGTGTGTTGGGACTGTTTTATTGTTGCAAGTTAACTGATTTTTTAAGCTAAATATCATAGATTACCTTGTACTCCACATTTTTAGTGTAGCAGGCGGACGAAATATTAAACTTCCTGATGGGTGTCACCCGGGGCGGCCCGCCCCCGCCCCCTAGCGACGCCACTGGTTGTAGGGCGCTACTTAATTTCTTCCTAGATTAAAAAAATGTGTCTTCTTTTTCTTCTGAATTAAAATCGTACACAGTAAAATTTTAGGCTCGGGTGTCACCCCCTGATGGGTGTCACCCGGGGCGACCCGCCCCTCGCCCCCCCCAGCGACGCCATTGGTTGTAGGGCGCCTGCGAAATATTCCTGAAAATGCACACAAAGTATTTAATAATTAACAATACTCATAAAACAATGACGTCATTGTTTATGTTATGTTCTGGAAACCAGAATAGATTTTTAAGTCTTTTTTTTTCAATTTTTAAAAAAAAAGCAGAGTGATGTCCCTTTGGGGAGACACACGCATACTTAGTGCGATTATGCATTAGACTAGTGGAAAAGCCTGCTAAGGCTCACACACGCATAGTTTGTGCGTTGTTTCGGTAATTGACGTTCTGTGCTAAAACAATGGCGTCATAAAATATTTTTTACAGCAAAATTTTTAAATTTATTTATAATGATTTTGCGTGCCTTTTGCGCGCCTTTCGAGTGCCTTTTTTGCGCGCCTCTCGATGGTGAGACACACGCATACGAACGGCGATTATGTATTAGATATGATACTTATTAACGCAACAATATCACGTTTTATCAACCAATTTATTTAGTATTATTTAGTTAATAATAAACAGTAATTTAGTATTGTTCCTGTCTTTTGCATTTTTTATATTCAAGTTGTATGACTGTCACTGTCAGACTACGTAATTATTGTCATAAATAAAATAAAAGAAATTCAATTTTTTTCTAACAATTGAAAAAGTCTAATAGCTGAAACTTGTCAATTTATCAAGGGTGCCAAAAATAAATTAGCCAAGGGCGTCAAAAACCCTGTTACGCCTCTGTGGAAACGTCATGTAACCACAGATTAAATAAGTTACCAGCTTTTTGTTACTGAGTGTAAGGGGATTACTAAGATAAATGTGCTACAGTATAATGATAGCATTTCTGCTCTTGCAAAACACTTGTCGTTCTGAAATTTCATTTCCCGCATCAAGTTGTTATGAATTTTAATTTGTGGCAGGACAGTCATGTTTGTCATATCGTTGAGAGATAGTAAGATTTTATTAGCTTCAGTTTAGAAAACGAACGTTGGCCTTAAGAGTTCGTTCTAAAAAATAAAATGCAAAATCGATAAGTAATATTTACATTGTGAAACTTATGATAGACCTATTTTCTATGATGTAATTATTATTTCAAATTTCAAAAACATTCGTATAAAAAAAAATTAAATGAAAGGAAAATAAAACCATTTCACTGATTTAGGAAACGGTTCCATCATTTTGCTAAGATCTGCCAAAGTGAACGTTAAATCGTTTATGTCATGTTGAGGAACCTTCTTGTTGTCTTAATTCAAAATAAATATGTCCGTCATCAAATAGAGCGACTGAATATGACACTTGTCTCTTATCAATCCTATGTGAACTGGGCTCAGTATAATCCAGAGCCTCATCATTAAAATATGCTCTCTTATGCCTTGTGTACATTATTTAAAACAAGATTTTGTCTTATCCTCTTTCATGCCTTCATACATTTCAAATTCATTGCGTATTCCAAATGTATACAATTTGTACAGTACTGTCATAAGTCATACAACTTAACGATGGTTCTCAAATATCTTCCTATTGAAGTTATTTTAAATTTTATTTATTAATAAATCGTTTCAACTCAGGCACATAACGCTATCTCAAAATGTTTCTTTTCTTTTTTTTAAATGTGTGATTTTGCTTAATGGACTACTTCATAGTCATGCAATGGTTAATGTAGTGAATACTTTTAATTAACACTGGGAAATGTTCCATGAGATATGCAACTGTATATGCGCGGTTCTGAATTCCTAAATCACTCGATATAAAGTCGTTATAAATAACATGAGAGTTTTTAGCTTTAATAAACAGTTGCTTGTTTTGTTAAAGTTGGTTACTTCGGAGATTTACCAGTAACCCAATAATTATTGTTAAGTTCGTGTCGTCGCCATTACATTTTAAACTATCGGATCAAATTACACGTCAGGAAGCCAGAGATATTATTCACCGTAAAAAATGAATGTAATGTAAAATATAACTGGTGTATTTCATATCAGATATGACTAAAATATTTCATGCAATATATATATTTATGTAACATATGACTAGTAAATTTCATGCACGATATTATGATATGTTTGTTACATTTGACTGGTATATTTCATGCACGATATGTATGGTATATTCATGCAACATATGACTGGTATATTTCATGGAATGTAAAATATAACTGATTTGTTTTAGGTAAATATTGACTTGTACATCTAATTTAAGATAAGACTTTTATATTCACGTAAGATATTACTGGTATATTTCATATCATTTACATCTTAATTATACCATCTTAATGCGTCACAAAATTATCGGTAAATTAATGGATCAATCTATGTATGCGGTTTCATTTATATTTATAAATAAGCCAGTCTATTCTCTATTCACTACCCCCCCCCACCCTCGAATACATAATTTTGTGATTTAAATATATATTTTTAAACATTCGGTTTTTCCTGGCTTCACAAAGCAATACTATGTCTAGAGTTGAATTTCCGAATATTGAAGATGACTCCAATAATTAGTTTTAACGCCAACGTCCAATGGTCTAGCGTCAAGTAGTCGTCCAATCGACGTTTTAGATTCCTTGTTCTCAAAGTGTTATTGGATTACCCAAAAATATTTTCAATAGTAACTCTCTTTCGAAATATTAAATGTATGAAAATGTCCATTCTATGTTTAATAAATAATTATTCCTCTTGGACCCCGAAACATACAGAATTATTACTCTGAGACCCAAAATTCAATATCCTTTCAAAATAAAATGTTGATCAACAGTTTCATTCTTGCTGGCTGTTATTTCATGTTATATGTTAATTTACGACACTTAAAACGAGTTAAAGCACAACCGAAAAAACAAAGACTTAATATCTTTTCCTAAATCAACTACATTTTAATTTTATTTTCTTCCTTAAAATCCTTTAGTTTATTTTATCGCTTTGTCCTTAACATTAAATCTCTGTCCGTCTGCCCTTTTTTTCTGGATGAAATCCAATAGTTTCATCCCTTCCCGTTTTTTTTTACTTTAAACTATGCACCCGCAGATATCTTCGGTGACCACAGATTTTAAAGTAATAACAATTAATAAAATTAAAAGGTATAAAACGTTTTTTAAAGACTTGCTTTGATTGGGTTCGAACATGTCATCTACCTACAACTGCTGCACTCTAAAAGTGGACGGCAATGTGGGGGCGGGTGGGGGGAGGTGTTAAATTATGAGTTTTAACAGACCCACCTATATGTGTGTCTGTCAGGAATATTTTCAGCCATTTCTAGGGACTTTTAAACTCTGAAAATTATCCGGCCTTTAGTCGAATGAGTAAAAATATGCTGAACTTGTAATCTGAGTGTAGTCTGTTACAATCCAGGCGAAAAAAATGAAAGCGTGCGTGCTTAAGTTTTATGGAAACACAATGTAAAAGATATCTTGTCACAAGATGTGTTATAGACCATTGAGTCACTGAAACATATGTTTAACTTGTCCAGAAATCGTTTTAGCAATACCATGGCAGAGCGCATGTCTGACCTGTCAGTTAATATTTATGCGTGAAAAAGCTACACTTTTCCATTCTTAATCAGTCGCTCTTGATGGGACCAGAGATGTCTTATCTATCCATTACAGGTGCTCCTTCAATTCAGAAAATTAATGCGTCCTATTGCATTGTTATTCTAGTTTTAAAATTTTGAAAGTTTATTAGATACATGATATCTGATTTCGTTATTTGGTTTATCAAATTTTTAACAGACATAAACATTGTACTCATATATTAGTAGCATGCAAATGTTAAAAGTCAATGTCCGCCCATTCCATAGAGCATGGCTAATTGAAGAAAAGGTACGGATTCCTCTAAAATTGTAGGAAGCGTAACTTATACTCTTTGAATTTTGATCAGAAAGGATTTTTCCTCTCCTTCTTGTAAATAGTTTATTTTAGAGATTGAATTTGAAATTCCCTTTTTAATCTTTGCGTTTTTTAAAAACGATGATAAATAAAAATTTCCGTGAAAAAGTATGGAATTATCACTGTTATCATATTTCAAATTTGTTACAAATTTCTCATTTTCCTTTATGGCGTGACGACAAAAATGGTAAGGAGAAATCTGGTAATTGCTTTTTAATTATTTTTTTTTACAATGGGAAATTTGTATTTAAATATTAACTGATAATTGATTGCTAGGGGAGCTGAAGAAATCCCAAGGTAAGTCTGTTCCTTCATTTCGATTATTGATAACTTTTATGACACGCTTGTCGTGTATCTCTCTGGGACGGGTTCTCATTATCAGACCCAAAAATATTTCCGATGTTGTGAACGAGCATTTTTTTAGTGCACACAATGCAAGAGTTGCCCATAACTTTCAGGCAAATATCGCCCAATCTCTCAGACCCTTAGCTAAACCATTATTTTATCCTTTTTTTTACACATATCAAAAATCTAGTCTTTATTTAATTTTCTTTCTTTTACGTTTTAGTGTTTAAGGTGTGATAAATAATGACACTGACATTTCATCAGTTTTCCATCAACTCAATTAATGACTCAAAGTTATGAAAACTAAGAGTTTTGAATCTATGAAGATTTGTATAAGTCAATCTTTTAAAATGCCGTATATTCTCGTTTTTAAAAGTGCTTTTTCGTTCCACTTCGAAACACTTACAGGCAGAGGCGTCACTAGGGCTGGTGTCATCCGGTGCGCAGCTCAGGGTGTCACCCAGAGCCGTATTTACACCAGGTTGGGCCCACAGGCAAAGAAATTGTGTTGTGCCCCTTAAAATTCATTTTAACCATTTCAACAAAGTATATTTCTTATTAAGCGTTTTCGTGTTAAACGTATGTCACTGTATTTCGTTTGTTTTTTCCTAAGTGAAAAGTTTTGTCATCTTTTCATATTTGACAGACAACCGTAGACAGTAAAATTTTACATTTTGGTGTCACCCCCTGTGTTGGTGTCACCCCCTGTGATGGTGTCACCCCCTGTGATGGGGTAACCCCTTGTGATGGTATCACGCCCTGTGATGGTGTCACCAGGTGAAAGCCGCGATGTTTGGCTTTCAGCTCAGTGCAGAATACCAAAGTGTGATTCTGCAAGTGTATTACATAATCCACAACAAGTGCTTCGTTCTCAATTTGAGTATTGCGTGCCGACGAGTTTTGCGCCAATTGGCCCGTGGTCTCCGACTTCAGCCTGCTGTTTTTTCTGGATGTGCTTCCATAGCCTTTGGTCAGCCAAGACCATCTGCAAGGCAGCAGTTGATTTTGGCAAGTGATGCAGCGTTCACATGCCACGGCTATAAGGGTTCCACGCATTACCCAGCCGCCTTTTGTTTTCCCTAACTATGCGTTAGGTACCCACTCGAAGCTGGGTGGACTCGGGGACGCCCTAGGTCCCGGGAACAAATCCATGGCTTCCCATGGATTCGAACCCGTGACCATCGGTACGCCAGTCGATAGCGCTGCCACTCGACCACCGTATCCCCTCAATATTAGTTATTACGAGACTAAATAGGACCACAAAACGTTTGTCAAAAGCGGTTGAGTCAATGTCCATTTTCCATCAGATGCGCTTGAATTATGTCTAGAGCGTTCTATAGTCAGGTACTGAATAAGTCAGTTAGCCACTGTTAAGAGTATATACAATTAAATACAATTTATAAAATATATGGAATTTTCATCAGAATATTGGATCAGAACCGAATTGAGTAATTTAAAGAACCATTCATAATTATAATTCATTCTACATAATAAGTTTTCAAATACAAAGTATTACAAAGAAATGCAAGGCTGCAGCATTACTCATCTATCTATATGTATAATTCACAAAAACGAGAATGTGCAAATAAGCATGACGATTGACCCTCGCAGGGGTCGACCAATCACAGCTAGGGTGGTGAAGGGTGGTGGTCATGTAGATAACATTAGTGTGAATGTCTCGACACCAACAATGCGTCTGTGGTTCCTCCCCACCGACGTTCACTCGCGTTGTTTTAATTTCTTCGTGCTGTATTTTGTGTCCATTCTTAGCACTATCCATGAAAAAGTCTGCGGCGTATGCTACGCCGCGGGGCGTTTCTAGTTTAAATTTAATTAAATGCTCCGATGTGGGTCCATTCTATCAAAAGGCGGCCGGATAAAAAAAATAAGTAGGGGTGTAGCGGATTCAATTTTTTTGAAATCCGACCGGAGCTAGTTTTGGTCGGATTTATGCAGTGAAATCTGGTCGAAGCCGGCTTTGTAAAAATGGTCAGATTCTGGACTTGCTGGAGCCGGAGCCATAATGTAATATTTTTATGGCTCTAACAGCTAACCGGATTTGGCCGGATTTATAAAGTGAATTTCTGCCCCAGTTGGATCCGGAGCCGGATTTGTAAAAATGGCTGGATTCCGGATTTGCCGGAGCTGAAATCTGGTACACCCCTAAAAGACATATCAAGTTCTAACACTTTTTAAGTTTTCCAAATAAAAATCGCTTTTTAAAAAAACGGACATCTAGACCAGTGCTTCTCAAAGTGGTGGTCCGTGGGCCATCTGCCCGCAGTCCGCGGAAGCTATCAAGAAAGGACATAAAAATATAATTATAATCCTCCATTTTCATCCATTAATACTAACCATATAGAATATGTCAATTTTTTGTTGTTGCAATATGCACATAAAATGAAACAAATAAAATAAAATTTATTACGTTTCGTTACCACGTAAGTACGGGGGCAAATAGTGCACCGGTCCCTGGTACAATGGAAAAATTCTTGCGGGTCCGCAATACTGAAAAGTTTGAGACACACTGATCTAGACAAATATTAAATTTTAAAATGTTCTGAAATACTTAAGATAAGCACCGAAAACAGTGATGAATAACGATGTAAATGTGTGTGTGCGAGCGCGTGTGTGTAACTGAAGGTTTTAGAACAGTTGTTGGTAATTATTCTTTCGATAATAAGATTGCCCTCAAACCAACAGTTGGTGAGAATGAACATTCATGTCTTATTTGTTGCACGCCATTGTTTGGGTTTCCTATGATGTTTGAACCACATACAGACAATCGTCATTTTAATTAACTTTACAGGGAATGCGTTTGTGTTTGCACCTTCATTCACCAAGGTACGCTGCCAGTTAAACTACTTCTACAAGCTTTCAAAAATTTGAAGCGGTTCTGTAAACATGAAACATTATTGAACATTTTAAACCAACTAGGGCGGTTGATTTTCATGCAGAATCGGGAAGGGTTGAGGGGAGGGGAGGGAGTGCGGTGAATGTAAACACTTCCCAAAGTTTAACGGAGACACTGGTAATTCAAAGGGAAGCAAGTCAAGTCTCATTGACAAAAAAAACCTCGGAAAGATTGTTTCGCTAATTACACAGCTCTGGAAATTTCGTTTCAAAAAGTCAGCCTCGTAGGTAATGTGTTTTTTCCTATAAGCACATTCATCTCAGGGCTACAAAACTGTCTCTCAGGAGGTTCTTCGTCGTTTCTACTATAGCATAATGACCTCAAAGTTTATGTTTAAATAATTTAGTCATTGCATCACAAAGAAATGATATTTGAAATTAACACACACAAAAAGCAGACTTAATGGAAAGAGAATAATAACGGGAGTAGTTCTAGACTGAAACGAAAATTAAAAGCCCATTTCTGAAATAAGTATTTTTGTACAAAGCACCATATCATCTTAGTCTCTCTATGTTAAACCCCGCGGTAGGTTTAAGTATAAGGTTTTGTTATTGTTCTCAAACATAAATTGAACATTGACAAGATAGCCGATTCTTTTCCCCCATGAACAGTGTCGTAACAATGGCTTAGCATTATTGCGTCCCACGCTTATCTATGGTTTGTGTCTATTCCTGCATTTTATTAGAGTATTAAATGTTGATCAAGTGTTGGTTTTCCTCGTTTCTTCAGGCAACCCACTCCACGCCCGATTTCCGGACGTAGAGGAAATATTGTTTTGTGCTCCTTTCGAAATGCGATGTCAAGTATTAGATGTACTATACAAATTCAATAAAGTTAATGCTTTAACTTTGATAAGGTTAATTTAAAATGGAAAGATTTGTCATATCTAGAATGGCCAGGGCCGTTACTCCTTAAACCGTTAGAAAAAATATATTAAACTCTAAACTTTTATAATTGTATCAAATAAAATCCCCCTGAAATATGGATACTCCGTGTCGTTTTGGCTCAAAATATCTACGCAAAATCGTTTCCAGGTCATTTTTAGAGACTCATTAGGCTTCTAAAACTCACCCAGATTAGTTTTCTGCTGGGGCTAAGCCCCAAACCCGGTGGCCGTACACTTCGACCCGGATGATTCGACCCCGGACGGTTGGACCCTGCCAGGTCGACCACAGGACGTTTCGACCCCAGGATTTTTCGACCCCGGTCGGTTTGACCACGGACGGTTCGACCACGGACGATTCGACCTCGGACCTTTCGACCCCTTCGTATCTACATCGTTGAATTTTTTTTATATTTAAAAGAAATTTTTTTTTAATAAACCTTTTAAAATTGATTCTTTTTTAAATTAAGTTTTGGTATAAAAATAATTTAGCTTAAAATGATTATCCATTAAAAATTAAATACAGTTTGAAATCGTTATTTCTATATACACGGATAACCAGTCAACATTCAACGCGAATTGATGATTGTGATAAATGCGCCATTCCTCTGAGGTAGAAAGTCATTCCAAACCTATCCAACCCCCCCCCTCCCCATCACACCCAAATCCGATGTAATCTGACAATAAAAAGGCAGTGTGGTCAGATAGTCCTTTCTAAAGATGCCTATATTCTCTCTGCCCCCACACACTCTATTTACCTACCCCATAACCATCGCAACCACACGGGGTGCTGTGATATTCACTGAGTCTAGCCTTGTAAGATGGGATTATGTAGCCCCTAGACAAAATGTAAACAACAATGACGTAACGTTTAGTCAGGTCATACGGGCCCTGCAGCTTGAATGTTATTGTTTGGTATGCGTGGTATTAACTATTGAAATTTATTAACTTTAAATACTGACAACTTTGTACGTCTTATTAAAATCAGTATTTCTGCTAGGGAAATAATAATACACGTGTTAAGGGAAAAAAGAAACAAAATTGAATGCAAAGGGCGTGGGATTGTAATGGTTTCAACGCCTGCGAAGTGCGTCGATCAGCATGTCGACACCTTTAAAAAAAATATTTAAAAAATAAAAAATAAATAAATTTAAAAAAAATACTAACTTTCATTTGTTTTTGTTATCACAGTGAAAATTTTGGAATGACTTAAATATATACATTTTGAAAACCGAAAAACAAATTAGGTTTTTTTTAAAGTATGTTTGGGATAGGAGTGGAGATTATGTATTTATTTTTAATGGATAATATACCAAAATTTAATTTTTAAAAGAATTATAAAAATAAAAAAACAAATAATAAATAAAAACATTTCACGGTGTAGAAATCGAAGGGTCGAAACGTCCGGGGTCGAAACGTCCTGGGGTCGAAACGTCCTGTGGTCGAACTGTCCGGGGTCGAATCGTCCGGGGTCGAAGTGTCCGTAATTCCCCAAACGCATTTAGGGGGGGGGGATTTCGACGTTCCTCCAAACGCCTGAGGGGTAACGTCAACATAAAATTTTATATTTTCGGTAACGGGCTAAAAGGTTCGCCGACCCCTGATTTAGATCTTCTAAATGTTCTCGCTACATGGGAATTGTAAGAATCGTACCCGAATATCGAACGAGCTCTGAAAACATGTCTTACAATTACAATTTCTTACAGTAGCCTCTGCTGAAAGGAGTTCCAGCAAATTAAAAATTATCAAACATTACTTGAGATCGACGTCATGTCAACAACACACATCATCTCTAGCTCTTCACATCATCTCTAGTTTTTCTTTCCATCGAACGTGGACTTACCCGTCAAATAAACTTCGATTGTATAATCACTAATTTTGCAAACATTAAAGCAAGAAAAGTTCAGCTTTGATCTCTGAACCTTTGATATAGGATATAGGAGTGGATCGGTGGAGTGTTACTTAAATTTACTTTTAATTGTGAGTTTCTATCGTTATGTATGAGATAGTGAGTATGACACATTGACACTTGGCCTACTGTTGTTGTTTTTTATTTATAACTAGAAATATACCCGCGTTTCAGCGGAAGTATTCTGCCTTAAATTTTTTATTACGAATGTTAAAATATATCACTTATTGTTTAAGTATCTCTCTGTGTGCGATGACGTTTTCTGGTTGTAAAATCAAAAAAATTTGTAATAAATTTACTATTGAGAATGCAACTTATAGTTTATATACATATAACAATTTAATTATATAATATTGAGACAATTTTACGTACAATAAAGAGCACTGGGGAAGTAAACTAAAAATTCAATAAGGTACAATTGTAATTTAAAAACATGCATAGCAAAATAACTCATAGCTATAGAGCCGGCTTAGCAAAGAATGTTATTTAGAATAAAACATATATGGTGTTTCACACGCTAAAAGAATTATATATATAATATATTTAAAATCCCCATACAAAATAAACTAAGACTATTTTCATAACTAGTGAACCCATTTTATGAAACGTCCTATTTACCGATGGAATCCAATATCTACGATGTTGATGTTTCACTAAGGGTTGGACTTCATTGTTTATTTCTGTTTTCCGATGACACATTATATTTTATACATTCTATCAACCGCCACGTTGTTGTTTTTTATGCCCGCCCCTCTTTTTCCGTTATTAAGAGCTGGGTTTTACATTTTGTATTTGTCAAATTAAATTTAAGATTCGCAATTTAAATTTATTTTTTTAAAAAATTTTTAAAACGTATGTGAAACAGAGATATAACATTTTAAAGAAAAAATTGCGTTTGGCACTCCGAACACAGATTTGATACATGTAGTTCAATTCTATATAGAATTTTTATATGGGTTATCAGGTTTATATGTACTAAGTTTGGTCTTGATCTATCCATTAATCCGGTAGCCTATGATTGAATTATATTAATTTACAAATATAAGAGAAAATGCTATTAGTCTATATTATTTTAACTTAACTTGTGTCATATTTTTGGTAAATAAAGTTAAGGTATGAGTCTGCACAATTAAAGCCTTCTATTCATATGTGAAGTTTGTAACTTAATGATAAGTGACTGAGGGATTAGGCTGTCAATATGTATAGAAAACAGACATATGATAATAAAAGAATCCAGAACATTTAAATAGTTCATGTTAAAGAGATACGCAATCGTATGCTTACATGAAACACACTTGGTTAAAATTGTATATATATTTGTATCTAAATATATATTGGAAACATTTTACACCGCCCAAAACAAACAAACTAAAAATCAATCAAAATTTATTTTTTTACCATTTTATCACGAGAAATGTATTCACTTAAAGCAGTGCCTCATAAAATTCACTTACTCTTTAAAAGGTAAGTTTCATTAAATTATGAGTTTTGACGAACATAAAAACTAAAATTACAATTTCATAAACATGATTGCCAGTTTTCCAATAGATCTCTACCACTCTCGTCACTCAAAAAGCGCATATATATTTACGACACTGCATCATAACACAATTGTAAGTAATACAATACATGTATTTGTAACAGAGTCTATGAGATAAAGAAAATATAGCACTAACCCCCTAAAATGCAAAAGCCACTTAACCTATAGCACCAATAAACTAAATTATAATTGTTACATATGAAATGTACTTTCTAAAATACTTGAAAGAAACTAAAGCAGTCGTAATAACAAGAATTCAAGAAAATGTGCGCACCGTATTTAGACAATAAAAGGTTATAGAAATCTTCTGGCTTAAAATAAAGTCTTCTTATAACATACAGGAAAAAAAATAACTCTACTTTTTTAACGTATGTATAGTTTTTTAATGTGGAAAAAATATTTAAATTTTTTATTTATTTGTGTCTACATTAATTTTAAGATTTAAATTTGCGGCTTTTTGCAATTAGTATAATTTCATAAAGGAATGATAAAAATTATAAGGATTCATATTTTGTAAATTATATTCTATACCCGAACACCAGAGTTTTTTTTAAAAATAAATAAAGAAGTTATATGACACATTTAAAAAAAAATCAACACAATTACGGGGGACGCGGTGGTCGAGTGGCAGCGCACTGGACTGTTGTACCAATGTTCACGGGCTTGAATCCGTGTGAAGGCAAGGGCTTGTTCCCGGGGCCTAGGGCGCCCCTGAGTCACCCCGCTCCGAATGGGTACCTAACACTACATGTAGTTAGGCGGCTGGGTAATGCGTGGAACCCACAAAGCCGTGGCCTGTGAGCGCTGCATCACTTGCCAAACAGATCATCTGTCATGGTCTGTGGACGCAACTATCTTCTGCATAGAAGGAGTGTCTGTATAGATAAGACAAAATCAACTGTCTGTTAATAAACGCATGTGAAACAATGAACAAAAAATTATTTTAAAAATGGCCTCATCATCGGCACCCTTTCGTCTCGAGAGACGATGGTGCATCACTGGGCGGGTATTATGGAGAATTAGCTGCTGCCCATACAGCATATCCCCCCCTCTCCACGTCAATGGTGTAACCAAGGGAACGACTTGCGTCGATGCAGCTTAGCGCCATTGGCGTCGCAGGAGCTGCCGGAATGTGTATAACTTTTTCCTTTTTTAAATCCTTTATATTAACTCGTGGTGTCTGCGGCCGACCGACCGACCTTGCTTGCTTGCTTGCTTGCTTGCTTGTCGCCAAAACTTTTGATCGATTTTTAACCAACTTGCTCGCAAGATAGCGAGCTGAAATTTTGCAGGCAGTTTCGTACCGATGATAAAAACAATGTATCAAAATTTCAGATCGATCGCATGTACCGTAATTAAATTATTGATTTTTTAGATTATTTTATTTATTCCTATGTATCATGCTATTTTTTGAGATAGAGCGTCGCGGTGCATATTATATTGAACAACCTTTCTGTCGCGCAATAAGGTGCGTATTTTACTGACAACACTTTTTATAAACCTATTCCTGATCGGTGCGCATTATATTAAACACGTTTTACGACACAACTGCAATTTTGTATTTTTGGATGGTCTTGCGCTGCGTGTTATAATGAACATTCTTTTAGTTACGTCTCATACGTAAAGGATTTATAGTCAAAAACTTGTTTTTTTACGGGTTGTTTTTATTAAATCCTTTATATTAACTCGTGATGTCTGCGGCGGACCTTGCTTGCTTGCTTGCTTGCTTGTCGCCAAAACTTTTGATCGATTTTTAACCCACTTGCTCGCAAGATAGCGAGCTGAAATTTTGCAGGCAGTTTCGTACCGATGATAAAAACAATGTATCAAAATTTCAGATCGATCGCATGTACCGTAATTAAATTATTGATTTTTTAGAATATTTTTTTTTATTCCTATGTATCATGCTATTTTTTGAGATAGAGCGTCGCGGTGCGTATTATATTGAACAACCTTTCTGTCGCGCAATAAGGTGCGTATTTTATTGACAGCTCTTTTTATAAACATATTCCTGATCGGTGCGTATTATATTAAACATGTTTTACGACACAACTTCAATTTTGTATTTCTGGATGGTCTGGCGCTGCGTATTATAATGAACATTCTTTTAGTTACTTCTCGTACATAAAGGATTTATAGTCAAAAACTTGGTTTTTTACGGGTTTTTCTTATTTCTGTACTGATTTACTCCCTTAGCCTTTCCCGGGTAGCGGGTATAGCCGCAAGGCAGCGGAGATTTGAATTCAGAGTTTACTTCTCCTAGATGAACTACCAGCCAAGGTTAACGAGCTTCATCTACCCAAATCTACCCAAAAGCGATTGGTTTTGAGACGCCTGTGAACCGCCTTCACCCATTCTCCAGAAGGGCATAGAGAGAACTAAATTCGTTGAACGATTCCTTGATATGCTTGATTTCCTCATATTTCATTTGTTCGTTGTAAATTTCTTCAGCGCTTGTTTATTCTTTTATTTATATTTCTAGACCGCAGAGAAATTTAGTTTCCGCCATTTTGAGGACCGGAAGTGCCATTTACTATGTTTTTTCCAACTTCAAAGGAATTAACATAACATATTCCATTCGCAATACAAAATAATTAATCGTTTTCAGATTTACTTTTAGTTTAATCTAGTTCTGTTAATAAGTTCGGTTGCCAAAGTTTAAATTGTGTAAGTGTATAGGTTATGTAAACTTTCTTTACGTGTCAGTTTATTCGAAATGGGCCATCGCTTTCCACACAAAATAAACTCACAAATTACAGAATTGGGTTTTTATTAAATGTCGAGTATTGAATCTTAACAAAACAAAAATCACAATTTCATTCACACATGTTAACATATTAATCCCATGCATTGTGTAACAATTGTAATGCAATATTTTAAAAGCATCTAAACAGGAGCGTAACTGGGTTTTCAGCACCCGTGGCTAATTTATTTCTGGCGCCCTTGAAAAATTTATATTAACAAATCAAAAAGTTAGGAAAATATTTGAATAATTTGAAGATTTAGCCATCGGCGCCCTAGGCCACTGCCTCGATGCCAAGTTGTTGTTACGCCTCTGCATCTATAATATAAAGAATGTACCAGTAAAAAAAGTTTACTGCTTTGTGCCGCAAAGCCAAATAAATATAAATGTTATAATAATATATCACATATGCAGTGGCATAGCTATGGGAAGGGGAGGGGTCCAAACTTGAAATCCCCCTGGGCCCCCACTTTTTTTTACATTAAATATTATGCCACAGCCATGTATGTGGGGCCCTAAAAGTGGTTGAGTCCCCCGGGCCCCCAAACCCCTAAAAATTCCTAGCTACGCTACTGCACATATGATACAGCTCAATTTGAAATGCGTACACGAAAATGTGCGCACCCTAATTAGACAATAAAATATTTTTGAAAGCGCACCGCTGAAAATAAAGTATTTGGGAAAAAACTGCACCAAAAATAACTCGCTTTGAACGTCTGCGTAAAGTTGTTCAATATGGAAATGAGGTTTAATCTTTCATTCTTTGTCTCTGCATTTTCTTTGTTTTATTTTATTTACGGCTTTTAGGCATAAGGGACAATTACAAAAACTATACGGAAACCATCAGCAGGTTAAAAGGAACCATCCTGACAAATTTGGTCCCTCTCCGTTGTATGGTTTTTCCGTAAGTGAGTAACTTACAGTTGCAAAAGTGAAATATACCCACATACAAACATCATCATCATCATCATCGCCCTTCGTCCCATCTGGGGCATAGGCCGCGAACAAAGTCTCTCCAGGCATCCCGGTCCTGCGCCAGTCTCTCAATCTGCCCCCAGCTGTGCCCGCTCATTTTTGTGTCTGCCTCCAGTTCTCTTCTCCAGGTCATTTTGGGACGACCTCTTTTCCTTTTGCCTTGGGGGTTCCATGTGAGGGCTTGTCTCACAATGCTGGATGTAGGCTTTCTGAGAGTGTGGCCAATCCATCTCCATCTGCGCTGGCGTATTAGCTCTTCCACTGGCTCTTGTTGTGTGCGTTGCCAGAGGTCCTCATTGGTGATGACATTTGGCCAGCGGATTCGGAGAATTGCTCGGAGACATGTATTTATAAAGGCTTGAAGCTTTTTAGAAATGGCTGCTGTTATTCGCCATGTTTCTGCTACATACAGTAGGACAGGCTTTACTGTGGTGTTGAATATCCTGACCTTGGTATGAAGAGTCAAGTTGTTGCAGTTCCAAACTTTTTTTAGCTGTTTAAATGATGATCTTGCTTTGCCAATTCTCACTCTTACATCGGCGTCTGTCCCTCCTTGTGTGTCGATGATGCTTCCAAGGTATGTGAAGCCAGCCACCTCTTCCAGATTTGTTCCTTCCAGTGTTATTGGAGTGTTTGCTTGATGTGTTTATTTTAAGGACTTTGCTTTTTCCCTTATGGATGTTCAGGCCAAGGCAAGCAGAGAATTGTGCTACATCGTTGGTTTTCTCCTGCATCTGTTGCTGTGAGTGCGATAATAAGGCCAGGTCGTCCGCAAAGTCCAGGTCATCAAGTTGTTTCCATAGTGTCCACTGGATACCATTTCTCTTCTGCTCTGTAGAAATTTTCATTATCCAGTCGATGGTTAGCAGAAATAAGAATGGTGAAAGCAGACTGACTCCGGTCTGTACCTCAAAAGCCGCCGTTGCTTGTTGGCCATGGACAATTCTACATGTAAATCCTTCGTAGGAAGCCTTAATTATGTCAGTCAGTTTTTGTGGTATCCCGTAGTGTCTTAGTAACTTCCACAGGGTTGGCCTGTCAACACTATCGAAAGCCTTCTCATAGTCAATAAAGTTGATGTATAGTGGTGAGTTCCACTCCAGGGATTGTTCCAATATAATTCTCAGAGTGGCAATCTGGTCAGTGCATGATCTATCTTTTCTAAAACCTGCTTGTTGGTCTCTAAGATGGGTGTCTATTGCGTCCCTCATTCTGTTTAGCAGCACTCTGTTAAATACTTTGCTTGGTATGGATAGCAGAGTTATTCCTCTATAGTTGGAGCAAGAGCTAAGATCTCCTTTCTTTGGGAGCTTAATGAGATGTCCTTCTTTCCACTCCGTCGGAATCTGTTCTTCCTCCCATATGTTTCTTGAAAAGAATGTGTAGCATTGCAGAGCTAGTCGTAATATCTGCTGTCAAGGCTTCTGCTGGTATTCTGTCTGGACCAGCTGCTTTGCCTTTCTTTAGTTGTTCAATTGCTCTGTTTATCTCTTGTTTTGTGGGTATGCTGCAGTCTATTTCTAGGTCTTGTTCCGCTGGCTCTATGTTGAGTTTGTATTGTGGGGCTGGTCGGTTGAGGAGTTCTTCAAAATGTTCTATCCATCTTTTTTTCTGACCCTCTTCATCAGGTATAGATTTCCCATCTTTAGTTTTAACAGGTCTCTCTGGATTTTTGAACTTTCCAGATAGCTTTTTTATTGTACTGAATAGTTCTCTTGTGTTTCCATGGTAAGCTGCCTCTTCTGCTTCAGTTGCTAGCCCTTCTATGTAGTTCTTTTTATCTTACCTTATACTACGTTTAACGTCTTTATTGGCTTCTGCATATTCTGCTGATGCTCTAGCTTTTTCAGTTCTGGTGCGGCTGTTGTTGAGATTTGCCTTCTTCTTTTTCCTCTGTTGGATTTTCTCCATGGTTTCATTAGAGATCCATTCTTTATGCGTTTGTTGCCTTGGACCCAACACTTCTTCACAGGTGGTCATGAGTATTTCTTTGAAGCTTTTCCAGTTTTGGTCAACTGTTTCTTCGTTGCCAAGTTCTTGTAAGATCTGGAATTTGTTTGTTAGCGTAAGTTTGAACTCATTAAGTTTTGGTCCCCCTTTCAAAAGAGTAGTATTAAAACGTTGGCGCTTGCTTCCCT
The DNA here is from genome assembly GCA_944989445.1 of Ampullaceana balthica. Classification (NCBI taxonomy): domain Eukaryota; kingdom Metazoa; phylum Mollusca; class Gastropoda; family Lymnaeidae; genus Ampullaceana; species Ampullaceana balthica. The sequence continues at coordinate 106,996 of CALYLW010000614.1, read as the reverse complement.
CACTTGTCCAATTCTTTTTCAATTTGAGCCTTAGTTGGGCAATCAGTAGATGATGGTCTGAGGCTACATCTGCCCCTCTTTTTACCCTTACATCTTGGAGAGATCTTCTAAACATTTTGCAGATACAGATATGGTCGATTTTTTTAGCCGTTGACATATCTGGTGATATCAATGTTGCCTTGTGGATATTTCTATGCATGAAGAGACTTCCACCAATGACCAGTCCATCTGCAGCACATAGATCTGCTAGCCTTTCACCATTATCGTTCATCTCTCCGAGGCCATTTGTTCCCATGCATTCTTCATATCCATTATTGTTGCTTCCTATTTTTGCATTTAGGTCGCCCATTAGAATAATCACATTGCTCCTAGGACACTTTTGGATAAGGGTTCTCAGTCTGTTGTAGAAGTCCTCTTTTTCCTCTTCTTTACTATCGTTAGTAGGAGCGTATACCTGAAGAAGATCCATATTGACTTCTTGCTTTTTGGTCCTAAATCTTGCGGTGATTATTCGGGGACCATGGGCTTCCCACCCTAAAAGGGCGTTCTGGGCAGTTTTGGAAAGCATGATTGCTACTCCTTGGGTGTGGGCTGCGTTTTCTTCATCATGGCCTGAATATAGTAGCAGTTCTCCTGTGTTGAGCTTCATCTGGCCTGAGCCAGTCCATCGGGATTCACTTATCCCTAGGATGGCTAGCTTGTACCGTTGTATTTTGGCAGCAACTTGGGCAGTTTTTCCAGCTTCGAACATGGTCCTTACGTTCCATGTTCCTAAGTTGGTGGTGGTCCTAGTGGAGAGGATGGTTGTCTGCCGGGTGGTTTCCAGTTAGCGTTGGCCACCCAGCTTCATAAGTTCTCTGTTACGAGACCCATCATCTCCAAGGTCCGAGTTTCCTATTTTTTTCTTTGTTCACGTTTTTGTAGCAAGGGTATATATTAGAAAGATACATGATACTTCAAGTATTGCTGTAGTGTGTATTAACGCAACAATATCCAGTTTTATCCACCAATTTATGTGGTATTATTTAGTAAATAATAAACTGTTAATTAATAATTTCCTGTCTTTTGCATTTTTTATATTCACATTGTATGACTGTCATTGTCAGACTACGTAATTATTGTCATAAATAAAATAGAGAAATTCAATTATTTTTTTCTAATAATTGAAAAAGTAGCACAGCTGAAACATGTCAATTATTAAGGGCGCCAAATATAAATTAGCCAAGGGCGTCAAAAACCCAGATACGCCTCTGTCCATGAAGTGCCAACTTCAGTGGCGTAGCGAGGGGAGGGCAGGGGGGACATATGTCCCCGGGTGCCACGTTAGGGGGCGCCATAATGAGTATTAAAAATTATTATTTTGATGTAAACTAATGTATCCCAAATACGTTTGCAAGATTTAATTTTGGAGCTCCGAAAATATTTTCATAACAAATCAGTTGGCAAGAATGATTTTAGCACCCCCATTTAGCGTTAAGGGGCACCATTCTACTCATAAATAAATGACACATCCACAATGTAGTATTGCTGATGGCGATTAAAAAAAACACCGTGAGTTGCTGGGAGTGAGACTAAGGGAGCAGTAAGAGACAAAGGCGATTCTATTAATAGAACAGACAGAGACGACACTACAACCAACCAAAATCACCAAGACAATAAAAAGGAGTGGCTTAAGGCTTACATAATGGTTAATTAGCGTCCCTTTGCTGCATGCTGTGACTCTTTTTAAAAAGAAAAATCTTACTTCCCAAATTCCACTGTGGAGGGAGTAAAGTGGGGAGGGATGGAGGGAAGGTGTCTCCTCTCAAGGGCGTGTGTATGTATGTCAAAGCAGGTTGTATTCCTTTTATATGAAACATCAGACACCGCCTCTCTTTCCTGCATCTCTGTGATCAAACTTGATCAGTATGATCCACTGTTTGAAAAAAACACAACATGCCCGAGAAAATCAAGGTTCAGTATATCTTATTTTTCACCAGAAATCCAAAATGAATTTATCCACCTACTTTCATCGACTGTAAGGAATCAGCTGTTGAGTGAAATCAGAAAAAACAAGTACTACGGTATCTTACTTGACTCAACACCCGAGATTTTTGGATGTGGATTTTCAAACTAAAAAAGAAACCATCAAATAATCATTTTTAGGTTTTATCCAGATACATTCCAAAGACGCAGCAAGCCTTGAAAGAGTTATCGTAGAGAAACTGGAATCTAATAACATACGACTATCTGTCACAATGTTATGACAATGCTTCTCTAATGAATGGGCATATATCCGGCCTTCAACACCGAATATGTGCCAGAAATCACAGAGCATTGTCTTCAACTGTGACAACCACAGCTTAAACCTAGCAGGAGTACACTCAGCTAAACAGGATCCAATGGTTAACACGTTTTTGGAACAGTTGAAAGTATAATTTTTTTTTCTCTCGTTCAACAACTCGTTGGGAAGAATTAATAAGAGTTGTGCCAATCACAATGAAGAGGGAGTCTGAAACACGTTGGAGTGCACCATCAGAAGCTTTTAAAGCAATTTATGAAGAACTAGATGAACTGGTTGGGCTGTTGGAAAAATTATCAGAACATAAAAATATGACACCTGACACCAGAAGTTATGCAGAAACTTTGCTGGCAGGTATTTTATACTCTAAATTCCTAGTTTTGTTAAATTTATGGAACATCATACTTGGGAAAATTGATTGTGTCCAGAAACGGTTGCAGAATCCTACTGTGAATTTCAAGGAAGCAGCATCTGATCTTGAATCGCTTGAGATAGAAATGTTCAACATTCGTGATAATTTGAGACAGATTGCTGTAGACCAGTGTTGTCCAACCGGTGTGCCACGGCACACTAGTGTGCCGCGATAAAATTTTAGTGTGCCTCGAAAGACTTCAAAAATACCATAAATTGCTAGGCTTTTCGAACCTTCAAGTTTTGAAAAAAAATATCCTTAACCGAAAAAGAATTGAATAAAAACGTTTCATATTTGTATTGTTCTGGTTGCGAGAATCTCTTGAAACCTACAAAATTTCTCTCCTCCATTGGGAATAAATATCTGTTGTAAGTAAATAAAAACCCTTTCCTGCTGTTCACTTTTTAAAAAAACTTTTAATTACAGACGGCTATGGATAATGTTTTGAAGAGAAGCCAGAAGGATTCCAGCTAGCATCAAAATGGAGAGAGAGCTGCGAAATCCAAGAAGAATGTTACCAAACGGAAATATCACGAGGAATATCTTGAGTATGGTTTCATACAATGTGCAAATGATCCTTCTCTTCCGTTTTGTCTTAATTGTAACATGGCATTGTCCAACGAGTCCATGAACCCCAGTAAACTGAAGTGGCATCTGAACTCAAATCATAAAGGATCGAAAGACAAGCCGAAAAGTTATTTCGCATCCATTTGGTCCAACTTAGAGCAGCAATAAAAACTAATGAAGAAATTTTCCTCAATTCCTGTCAAAGCTCAGTTAGCAAGCTATAAAATTGCAAATCTTTTGGTCAAACAAAAGAAATCTCATTTGGACGCTGAGACAATCATATTGCCGTCTTTACGAATCGCAGTTGAGACTATGGAGTTGGGACCCGACTCTGTTGAAAAAATAAATAAGATTCCACTGTCTCACCAGAAGATTGCTGACATTTCGACAGATTTGGACAATCCAATTAAGGAGCATTTTTTGGAAGACGACGACATCCAAAAGCTCTAGGCAATGCAAATCGATGAAAGTACTGACATCAACTGAAAGGCTCCACTCCTCGCATACGTCAAACGTGAAAGACTGCAGATGATAGACAGAGAAATGAGAGTTTGCTTATCCAGCAATGAGCCGCGTTTTGAGCTCATCTGCTCCAAAGAAAACGCTCAAGTATCTCATTAATTATAAAACATCTTTTGAATAAACACTGATTTCTTTTTTTTTGTGAGCTGTGCTGCGCAAATTTGTTTACCAGTTTAGTGTGCCGTGAACGATTTTCGGTTGGACAACACTGCTGTAGACAATGGAAAAGAAGATGCACAACTTGGGGAATCGAGGTTTACAGAAGGATTAGACGACTTAGGAGGATGCCCGGAGAATTAACAAGAGATGCAGGACTTTTTGCAGAAGAAGAAATTGCACGTGATATGATCAGCGTAATTGATAGACTCCAACAGTAGATATCAATACGGTTTTTAAGTCTAAAAAATATAAAAAAAACAAATTTGAATTTTTATTAGACGTCAAAACTCTTCTTGCTGAGACAAAAGTCGATACACTTCGTTAAAATTGCTTAGATTTTGCTAATTTCTACGACACTGACGTCAAAGGTCACGAATTGTGCACAGAAATCAGAGACTGAAAATGCTGCTCAGTACCCGGACTGAAGTTCTCTCGGAAACTTCTTTGGATCTTCTTGGTTTTATTGTTTCATATGAAGATGACGTATTTCTGAATCTTATTTTGTCTTATTTACGTGCTTTAATGGGACAAGATCTGCTAAGTGATCCTGCACTCCTTAGCATCGAAAGAGAAACACTTGAGAATATTAATTTTGACAACGTGATTGACGAGTTTGCGACATTCAAATGAAGGAGAATTATTTTGTGTAGACTATGTCTAATTGTATAATTAGTAGTTTTTTTTCTTCAAATAAATTGTTTAAAATCGTATAAAGAATAATTATTAGTCTGTATTCTTTTTCATTAAAATACCAGAAGCTTCGAAAATGAACCATATAAACCGTAAAATTTCAATTTTTCTTGTGGGCTCAGTGAGTCCCCCGAATCTTTCGGTCCGACAAGGGGCGCAGATTTTGTGTCATGTCCCCGGGCGCACATGACCCTAGCTACGCCACTGGCCAACTTGAATGTTTTAAATACGGTCTCATTCCCAAGCGAACGTTTCACTCATACTTTCATAATATCAAATAAAAATATTTTTAAAATATATAATATGAGCTGATTTTAATTTACTAATACGTTAATAGATATAGGTGTTTAATCATTTGGTTTAAATATATATATTGAAATTTGATCGTGTCAAGGGTGGTTACTTGCCACTACTAGATTCTTATTTTGATACCACATTTCCCTAGTATTAAAAAACCGTGACTCATTAAAACGGCCACAGTCAAATTGTTTGCATTTTTATCACAAAATTTACATTTTTTGTTGTTGAAAGCTTTAGTCAACTTCGTCACCCTTTAAAAAAAAGTGGTCAAATTGTGAACTTATTTCTAGTGATGTTATTTTATTATTTCTTCTCAACAAAGAACCGTGACTTGGTACCATATCGGGTAATTGTTATTAAATTCTTTCTTGTGATGTCATTATTATTGTTTCTTGTGAACTAAATCTGACACTGAATCGGTGAGCAAAAATACTAATATAATATTTGATTATAGATATATTTTTGACTATTAGTCCATCCATTAGTACAGGGCCGTTTTGACCGGGGCAGTTATGTCGGAGCCCATTTGTCGGGGCTGTTTTGTCTGTTAACCTGAAAAAACACATACGACAATGCGTAAACAATTTTATACATCTTTCATTCTTGCAATGAATCCTTGCCATATTTACACTGTCACTAATCACGTGATCTGAAAGAAACAGACTTTGATATAGAATGTTATCATTTGTTTAAGTGAATACCTCTAATTAGCTAAATGAGAAATGACAAGTCTTAGCGGTGTTTAAATGTTTCGTTAAACAGAGTTGGATTGTGATATATCTTTTTAATAGAATAAAAGGATTTTAATCGATTTGTGGGAATTAAAAATAATACACAAATACAAATGTAGACTGTCAGCAAATTCCTTCAACAGTAGAAAGAATTAACAAATGTGTATAAATTGAATTTGCATTATACATCATCTAACCTTCCATTGACAAACTGCTTAAGTAAACCAAATAAAAGAAGGGTGGGCACAAGTTCATTAATATTTTTCTGTTACCAATGATGTAATGTCAAAAAAAACATCAATCTCAACATACATAATTCCCGTAATGGATGTAATGCTTCTTGGATGTAATGTTGATTTGTTCAATAGTGCGCACCAAAAATTACTGCACCTATATAATATAACTCTTTTCGAACGTTCCGCATAAAATTGTTCAATTTGATAATAAATGAATAAATTAAAAATAAATAAAATAAATGAAAGTTCTGTATAACGTTATTTTTTAAAATCTGATGTGTATTTATTTTGAAAACTTCCGTCATTTTTTACGGTGGATACGCTAATAAAATCATAAAATTTGAATTAGCTACAAAATTCATTGACTTTTTGATCGGAGAGTAGAGTCAAACGTCAGGTTTATATGGCCTCTGTCCGTCCTCAAGGGACGATGGCGTTGTCTTCTTCTCCTCTTCCCCCCCCCCACGCCTTTCTCCAGGCTCTTCTCTCTTCATTCAGAGCTGTGAGGGTGGCTTCCGTAGATTGAATTGCCTCGCATACATGTGATCCTTGTAGCGCAGGCAGGGGCGGCGACCTCTTTTTCTTTGACCAGTGCCAGCTCTCAATTCAGTCAGGCTCTTGTAATGCGCTCCAAACCCATCCTGGCCTAATCTTCCAAGCCCATCCTGTGGATATGACCTAACCATCCAAGTCCATCCTGTGGATATGACCTAACCATCCAAGCCCATCCTGTGGATATGGCCTAACCATCCAAGCCCATCCTGTGGATATGGCCTAACCATTCAAGCCCATCCTGTGGATATGGCCTAGCCATCCAAGCCCATCCTGTGGATATGGCCTAACCATCCAAGCCCATCCTGTGGATATGGCCTAATCTTCCAAGCCCATCCTGTGGATATGGCCTAACCATCCAAGCCCATCCTGTGGATACCACCTAGAAATCTAAAATGTGTGTGTAAATTCTACTTTTTTTTTGCATTATTCCCTTTATTGAAATTTTCCATAAGGCGCGGAATTTCTTCTGCTGCAGAAAGTCCTGCATCTTTTGCTTGTACTCCAGACATCTTTGGATGTCACTTAATTTCTCTGTACACCTTAAACCACCAAAACTGTATATTTGTTTCCGCGTTTTCTAAAGAAAATATTCTTTAATCAATACGAAGTTTTATAAATTCCTACTCTTTAAAAATTCATTGTAATTGCGTTACTGTCCATAATCAATTTTTCCAATAAGGGGCCGCCCATAAATGACGTCACGCGATTTTTGCCGATTTTTTACCCCCTCCCCCCCCTCGTCACGCGACGTCACAAAAACTTAGACCCCCCCCTCTAAAAATACGTCACAAATCTTTGACCCCCCCCCCAAAAAAAAATAATAAAAATAAAATAAATAACAAAGAAACAAAAAAACACACTTTATTTTCTATTTGAAAATAAGTATATTTCAAATCACTTTTATTGTCATTTAAGTATTGATTATTTATTTAGTGAAGATCTAAATTGTAATATTTTTAAAAACGTTTAACCGGCCTTCAGAAAACGAACTGTGTTAACATCCTTAGCTTATATTTTATTTTAATGAATACAAATTAAACATTGACTATTGATCATCACGGTTAACGTCTTTGTTTAGAAAAAAATATATTTAAAAATAACATTTTTAAAATGTATTTTTTAAAATCCCTCAATTGACTGACGGGCATCCCGTAAGACAGAGGTCGGCGAACAGAGGTAAATAACCTGAACTGGGGCAAAAAGGGAATTCTTGGGGGTAATGCAGACTCATTTGGGACATATGACATCCACTACAATCCGCTAGATATATTAAAATACGTCATGTGTACGTGTACGCTTGGAACATATGCCCATTATTAAACAGGTTCCTTCCAGAAAATGCATTTTTTAAAAATTTGACAACTATGTAGATTTCTTACCTACGCTCTATATGAAGACACCTAAATCTACCCTACTTTCATCTATATTGACAAGAGGGACAATAATCTTAATCCACATGACTTGTCTTTATCACGTATCATTTCTGTGATATTTAAAATTAATGCCTTAAAAACTGAGCTAACAAGAAAAGTTGTTTTGTTCTCCTCTCGAATTGCAATGTCAAGAATTTGATGCATTCAATACAGTTAATGAATACTTGACTAATTTTAAATGGGCTCATTTACCATTATATCTAGAACAGTGCTTCTCATACTTTTTATTATTGCGGACCAGCAGGAATTTTTGCCATTGTACTATTTTCCCTGCACTGACAATTTTTTCTGTCCTTTTTTGAGAACATCTGCGGACCGGCAGCGGATGGCCCACGGACTGGCATCTGTCCGCGGACCACCACTTTGAGAAGCACTGATCTAGAAGACTAGAATGGCCAGGGGCGTTTTATCAAAAACCATCGAACAATTATATCAAAATTAAAACGTTTTTAATTCTATCAAATAGATTCCCTCCCCCCTCCCCTTTTAAAGAAAAAGGATATTCCGTGTCGTTTTGACTTAAAATATCTACACATAATCCTATTCAAATCATTTTTAGACACTTGTCATGCTTGTAAAACTCACCAGTAGCATTTTCGGAGGGAGGGGGATGCTAAAGACGCTCCCCCAAATCCCCGAGTCAGGTGAGCAGGACCTAGAGTCTGGGGGGGGGGTAACGCATACATAAAATTGTATATTTTGTGGTAACGGGCATGAGAGAACCAAACGGAGCTGCGGTTAGATCACAAATGCTTTGATGTCAACATCAAACGACGCAGTGTAACAATTTCATATGTTATCTTGTGGATTCTCAAACTTAAGGATTATAATTAGATTTAATTTTCGTGTCTTGATAGCATACGCCAACCAGCGTCTGATGGCCTACCGACCGGCACATTGAGAAGCACTGATTTTTTATTTTAAAAAAAGAAAAAAAAAGTCATTAAATAAATTGTAAGCGACCAAATATGGCAGTGGAAGTTTTATTTAAAGTTACCTTTTTGATGTGACGTCACATTTCTTCAACCCCCCTCCCCCCCCCTCGTCACGCAACGTCACAAAAGTGTGACCCCCCTCCCCCCCTAGGTGCGTGACGTCATTTATGGACGGCCCCTAATGACATTTCAGAATGTAATAAAATTACGAGGTCATAATTTAAGACGAATGCCCTTAATATGCTGGATTACTTTTGCTTTCAGGCGTCATAGTTGAGATTTTTAGTCTAGTCCTTGAACGATACTTTTACAGGTTCTGCTTGTTCATCAAAGCGTGTTTCAGACTGCCGCTTCACAGTGATGTGAACATAATTTTTAAATTATCTATATAAACACCCTCAATTATCACTGACTGATTCACTCATTCCATAACACTAAGGGACATCACTCTGCTTTTTTTTAAAATTGAAAATATAGGCTTAAAAATCATTATAAAACGTCATTGTTTTAGCTCATATTTTAATTTTGGAAAAGGGAACGATGTAAAAAGATGATTTGAGGATTGCTAATTATAAAATAAGTTGTGTACATTTAAAGAATATTTCGTATTTATCATACAGTGTTAGTTACTACGGCGCCCTACAACCCCTATTATAAAATCCTTTGTGTATATTTCAGGAAGTTTAATATTACGTATTTATCATTCATGGACAAGTTAGTTGGGCTTTTGAAAAAGGTGGGCACCGTTGGTGCCCTAAAAAAATGGGCGCCGCAGGCGCCCCAGCACAACCTAGTCCCTTATATTAACTTCAAAATCTTCTCTCTCTGTCTCTCTCTGTCTCAGAGGTCTGTCGTTCGTCAGCGGGCAACGAGTATATACGGTAATACCCTATTGAATTGTTTGTTTATTTTCATAGCAATTTTTATATATTTGTCACAGAAGTAGAGATTTACATTTTTAAATATATAATTCTAACCAACTTAAAGTTGCATACTCAAGAGTAAGCTCAGAACAAAATTTAGCAATATTATAACCAGAAGGCCGAGGTTAAATCGTCGCATAACATAAAAACTTAAAAATAATGATTGGCATATTTTCAACTACGTAATGAAACTTTAGAGGACAGTACACTCCTCTGCATAAGCGCGGGTATATTTCTAGTATAATTAATAATATTGTCAAAATGTAAAGTCGCTAAATACACAATGTCAATATTTTTACGTAACGTCATTCTTTTTCAGCTATTAATTTCTTTCGTTTGTTTACAAAATAAGTATTTTGAGGTTGGCTCTTCGTAAGAAACCTTTAGATTGCGCTGATTTACGTTTCGATGAAGTAGATTTGAAGTATTTAAATGGTTTTTTTAAGACAGTTGAAATGGTTATGTATTCTTACCTTAATTATACTATAAGTAGAAGGAAATTGATTTTTTAAAAAATAAATAACTCGTAAAAACAGAGCTTTTTGCTATAACTCCAAACGTGCATAACTCAAAATAAAGTCTTGGAAGAAATACTGCACCAAAAATAACTCATTTTGAACGTCCTCGTAAACGTGTTCAATATGATTGGCTGCAGGAGTCATATGTGTTTGAGGGACCAATGGCTATAGATTACCGGACAGAACGGACAGAAAATTGCCTTTCATTTTATAGGATGATCACCTTATTGTGTATGAGAACAAAATTACAGAATAGCAGGACAAAACTGAAACAAGGCACAACGCTTTGACAGCATGATGTCATTAGAGGAACGTTGATGGAAATAAAATACATGTACAGTAACAGTTTAAAATTGTTTCACATAATAACATAATGGAAGCAAGCAGAATAAAAACCCACCTTTTGAGAATGTAAACTCTGAATCCGAAAAATTAAAATTAAAATTTTCATATGGATTCTTTTGCATGTAAAAGGATCCGAAAGTTGAAAGAATTGCCTTGCCTTTTATTACCAATGTACTTGTACAACAGCTTTGAAAATACGACAAGACGGAGACGGACCTGATCGAATCGATGACAAATGAAAACAGTAATTTGAAGAAGCAGTTAGTGTTTTAGTCCAGGTCTTTGTTTCTATTTTAACACATGGAGAGTATTTTAACTTTACGGGCAAGTTAAAAACAAATATTGTGTGAAGATCTCCTTTACAGGGGGAATAATTTTTAATCAGTTTAACTTTTGGCCAAGTGAAATGAGAAGCAACGTGAATGGAAATCAATGAACAGATATGTTTGGTGCTAATATTTGTTCAAATTAATTGAAGATTTTAAATTCCTAAACTTTAAAATTGTACTTGTTTATTGATACGCACTTCCAGGATCTCGGAAAGCATTCATCTACAAGACATTATTCCATTTCTTAAGAGCCCGAGAATTAAATAAAATAATTTTAGTTAAATAGAAATAGTATACAAATATGTATTTGGAATCCGAAAAAATGCTTCAGAATTCCGTGCAATGGATTTTAAAGTTGGAGATTGTGATTTCCAAAATTTGTAAACTGTATAGAAAGATATAACATCAATAAAATACTGACTTCAATACTGTATAGAAAGATATAACCTCAATGAAATATTGACTTCAGTACTGTATAGAAAAAATATAACCTCAATGAAATATTGACTTCAATACTGTATAGAAAGATATGACCTCAATGAAATATTGACTTCAATACTGTATAGAAAGATATAATCTCAATGAAATATTGACTTCAATACTGTATAGAAAGATATGACATCAATGAAATATTGACTTCAATACTGTATAGAAAGATATGACCTCAATGAAATATTGACTTCATTTGTGTATAGAAAGATATAACCTCAATGAAATATTGACTTCAATACTGTATAGAAAGATATAACATCAATGAAATATTGACTTCAATACTGTATAGAAAGATATGACCTCAATGAAATATTGACTTCATTTGTGTATAGAAAGATATAACCTCAATGAAATATTGACTTCAATACTGTATAGAAAGATATAACATCAATGAAATATTGACTTCAATACTGTATAGAAAGAAATAACCTCAATGAAATAGTGATTTCAATACTGTATAGAAAGATATAACCTAAATGAAATATTGACTTCAATACTGTATAGAAAGATATAACCTCAATGAAATATTGACTTCAATACTGTATAGAAAGATATAACCTCAATGAAATATTGACTTCAATACTGACTCCAATTATAGGACTGTTTTCTATAATACGGCAGCAAATTTTCAAAGATTGCATTGGAAAACTATCTTCAGTTTCTATAATTCTCGAATCAATCTGCACAAGCTTTTTTCAGATGATTTCTGAAGTTAAATTTAGTTTAATGGCTCCGTGATTTAATAGCAATGGTAATGTTCCCTTTAAGCCGCGGGGGGTGCGCGGCCGTGCAGGTATCTGACCGACGTCACGCAACAGTTCAGAATGACCGCGCAGCAAATTTTGATAAGGATAATATAATTTCTGTGTTAGTGTTATGTAAAGTATTGCATAAAAAAAGGATGCTGTGCAACTTTGCACACTATTTTTGTTATTTTGCACACGTATCAAAAAGCCTTGGAGGGAACATTGGGCAATGAGTACATCCATGTTCATCACCATGATCTCATTTAAAATACTTTCAAAAATATATTTTTCAAATTAATTCGAAACATTTGCTACGATAGGTATTTCAATCAATTAAAAAATAAAATTTAAAGAAATTTAATATGTTCTGGTGGTTTTTTTTTAGCTGATTGAACACGAGCCTTGAAAGCACATACCATGGGCAATCTGATAAGTTCAACAAGCGCATCCAGAAATTCTGAAGCAAAACGCCGAATTCAAACAAGTAAAAAAAAGTAAGTCACTGCCTATTTCATTCAATTTTGTAAGATTTCATTTCAATTCTAAACATATATCAATTATATCAGAGTATTGGAGAAAAATTGCACCTGATATGCAGAGAATTTCTATTCGAAACAAGTGTGTGTTTTTTTTTGGTTGTTTTTTTGTTTTATTTTAACAGAAGAAATAGTTTTACTTTTATTCACGTATAGAAACTCACACACAGTGGCGTAATAACGGGTTGGCATGGAGGCAGTTGCCAAGGGTGCCAGCTCAAAAGGGTGCCACTAAATCCCTTTTTTAAAATTTGTATTTAAATAAATACAATCGGACCTCTCTAAGTCGTACTCAAAAGGACCCGAAAAAATTCGACTTACGGAGTTTTTGAGTTAGGGAAAATTGCGTAATAGGCGCCGATTAATCAAGGACATTGTAGATATTGAGAGGGGGAACAGCCATACGGCTAGTAGGCTTGACAGGAAAGAGAGGCGGTGTCTGATGTTTCATATGAAAGGAGGCAACTTGCTTTGACATAACGACACAAGCCCGTGAGAGGAGACACCTTCCCTCCCCAACTTTACTCCCTCCACAGTGTGATATTCTTTGAAACATCAGACATCTCTTTCCTGTTTTCCTGTTAGGCCTTCTAGCCTCTATGGTTGTTTCCCTTCCCCCTCTCAATATCAACATTGTCCTTGATTAATCTGCTCCTATTACGCCAGTTTCCCTAACTCGAAAACTGAAATAAATAAAAAGCAATTTATAATTGAAATAAAATGCGTTAAACACCAAATGATTGAACTATTGCCAAACAAAAAAAACCGATGACATGTTTCATTTAGATCTTCTAAATGTTCTCGCTACATGGGAATTGTAAGAATCCTACCCGAATATCGAACAAGCTCTGAAAACATTTCTTACAATGCCAACCACAGTAGCCACTTTTGAAAGGAGTTTCAGCAAACTAAAAAATAATCAAAGATTACTTGAGATCGACTTCAGCTCAACAACGCACATCATCTCTAGCTCTTCTGTCCATAGAAAGCGAACTTATCAGTCAAATAAATTTAGATGAAATAATCACTAATTTTGCAAACATTAAAGCAAGAAAAGTTAAGCTTTGAATCTTCGATATAGGACCTAAGAGAGGATCGGTGAAGTGTAACTTAAATTTACTTTTAATTGTGAGTTTCTATCGTTATGCATGAGACAATGAGTATGACACATTGATACTATTGTTTTTATTTATAATACATGATACTTCAAGTTTTGCTGTAGTCTTTATTAACGCAACAATATCCCATTTTATCCACCAATTTATTTGGTATTATTTAGTAAATAACTGCAAATTAGTATTGTTCTTGTCTTTTGCCTTTTGTATATTCACGTTGTATGACTGTCACTGTCAGACTACGTAATTATTGTCAGAAATAAAATTAGAGAAATTCAATTATTTTTTCTAAAAAATTAAAAAATCGCAGAGCTGAAACTTGTCAATATATCAAGGGCGCCAAAAATAAATTAGCCAAGGGCGCCAAAAACCTAGTTACGCCTCTACTCATACTATAATTTAGGCAATTTAAACCATGAAAATACTGATTAAATAAGAGAAATATTTAATTTACTATTGTATACTCTCTGTGTCTCTTCTCTCTCTCTCTCTCTCTCTCACCTCTCTCTCTATCTATCTATCTATTTATCTATCTCCGCTCTCATTTCACTGTCATCAGTGCTACTACTTTTTATTCCTATACACTAGATACCAAGACATGCTTAAGAAAAGAGAAGACCAAGTGTTACAAAGGACTTGCAAATACGAAGACATCAATAATTCTGAAGGTGAGATTATGTCATGTTTTATCACCTCTAATACCTTCATTTAATTACCTCTGGTAATATTCAATTGTTAATGTGTGTGAATATAATGAGAGTAAGATCAGACCAGTCACAATACAACTTATATCACGTGACATCAAACTTCAACTCTGTTATCCAATGAGATTTTCTGATGGAGTTTGATAAAATAAGGTGGGGGTGGGGGCTGGGTATAAGCAATGTTCCTTCTAAGGATCGTTGATCCTTGTGCAAATTAACAAACTCGCGTGCAAAGTTGCAAAGTCCCCATGTTTTGGTAAAATTTTACACCCTATAAACACAGATTTTATTTTATACTAGGGGCAAGTACCCGGCTTATCCCGGGTTTAACAAAGGTTTTCTGTAGAAGCCTACAAAACTGTTTACTTGCAAGCAATAAAATGGTACATTTAACAGTGTAAGTGCTGCATGGCTTAATTTCAAGGATGTCACCATCCTCATCTCTCACAATAACAGTTTTGAGATCTTCAAATGATATAGGTCCTCGAACATGGTGCAGCAGGAGGCGCATGTGAAATGCATCTCTGTTGTGAGGATGCACAGTGTACACTCTTCCCAAGGCATTGTCTGTCACATATCCCGGGAAGTCTGCAAGAGGTACACCTTTTTTCGGATTTGCCAGACCTTTTGACTGGCATCCCAGCAAACATGTCTAGGCACTTCAGAATACAGCAATGTTTTTGCAAGAGGATCTATTTTGCAGAGATAAAAAGGCTGTTAATGTAGTCTTTGGTGGAGTGTCTGTCAAATGTGCTGTTGGCTGTCCTGGTTTATATTATACTCCTTGGCCTCCTTCAAGATGTACTACCAAGTGAACAACTGTTGGATACCTTTGATGGATGGGAAAGTTGAGCAGGCACCACACTGCCTCACTGCTACTAATGTATCGTCCTTGTTGATAATCGGTAACCTCATCAAGCCTGTTCGGCATTTCATTTGCAACAGCAAACATGGCTGCATCACTTCCCTTGGTAACATACTTGCAAATGTACTTGATGCTTTTGACTGAGTTGCAGTACTCCACATTTATGTGTGCTTTGAAGATTATGCAGAGTAATGGAGAATAGGGTACAACCCAAGAGTTGTCAATATCCTCCAACATTCCAGATTCTGGTGCTCTACCAGGGGCAACATGGCCACCATCACATGGTTTTCGGCGGCGGCACAGTACAGGGGATATCCATCCTCTCCTGTCTGTGTCTCTTGCAACATTTGCCTGGGAAACCTCTTACTGCACTTGCCATTAACCATGCATGGTGCCTTGCGATTCCTGTTGCAGAAAGGGACATGAATCATGTTTTTTGTGAAAACATCGTACAGAATAGGATCTTCTTCTTTGTCTGGGATTTCTGCACTTATAATGCTTTCTACTTGGTCTGGGCGAATTTTGGTCTGCAACCAAACCAAAAGATGCATGTGTGGCAGTCCTCGCTTCTGCCACTCAATGGAATACATGAAGCAGGCTACTTTTCCAAACACTTGGACATCCTTGATGACATGCATCATTTTCTTAACTTTTTGTTGAAACACCCTCGTAACCAAGTCAACACGATCTTCTGACACTTGTCCTGGAAGCAATTCAACTGTTATCTCTGGCCAGCTTGGGTGCAGGTGAAAGTGATGAAGTGATCAGGTGTGCCTCTATGACGTACATAGGTCATTCCATCCTGTGCATATTCATGCATATAACGGGGCCCTCCACTGAAGGATGAAGGCAGCACCACTAATTTGCCAAGATTTTCAGAAGTTACATTGTTGTCATTCCTTACTGCCTCTAATAGTACACCATAGTCCTCAGCTCTAAGTTTTGTTTGGTTGAGTCTGATGAAACGCAATCTCTCATTCTCAACCTTAGCATACATATCCACTTTGTATTTGCAGGAAAGGGCGTGGGCATCTGAGGAGTGTATTAAATTCGTTGACTCTTTGCATCATGCGATATGCATAGTAATCATTGCTTGTGGCCTTGTTTACATCTTTTATGTTCAAATCATAGCCATCTTCTCCTCTAAAAAATAGCAGAGGGTACTGAAGTGGATCATATGACCTGTGAGTGTCTTGAATCCTTTGAAGTGGCATTTGTGAGCAACTTCTTGAATGCAGCACAATGTCCCTACGATCACCTAGCTCTCCAGCAATCATGATGGCCACTTCACTAACAGATGGTGCATTGAATCTGCCTTTGTGTTCCTTTAATGGTGATTTGCCAGAAATTTTGATTTTGTAGTCCACTTGAGTGTTATCCATAATCTCATCAGCCATTTTAAATGACCTCACATAGCTGTTATGCTGATGCAGCATTCTTTGCAGTTTGAGGACAATGTTTCTGTCAACAGGACTGTCAAGCAAATCCAGTCGTCTTTGCACTTGCTCATCGTCTCCCAAGAAGTAAATCTGGAGATATTTGCTGTCTACAGCATTGACTGGATGAAGAGGTCCAGCATGGTGGTACACTTGGCCTTTGACCTTGAATGTTGGTGTCCACCCATTATTCACGACAACATTAGACTTGAAGGAAGTCATGGCAAACATATTATTGAATAGTCTAATATGTTTCACAAAGTCCTTTGATTGTGCAGTTTCACCATTCAACAGACTGCACAATGGTTCTGGTGGCTTTAGAGTTGGTGGCAGTTTGACTTTACCACTGGAGCAGCACATGCCTAGAGTTTCTCCTTTCCACTTAAGTGCACTACACTTTAGACAAACATTTGCCATTCTGCCAATGTCAATAAGATTGTTGCTTTCATAGTCATATTATGGGTTGTACATGAAACCATCATGCGTGTGGGCTTTCCATTTCAAAGTGATGGCAACATTTCTCTGCTTTCTTAAGCCAAGAAGACGTGCCACATGCTGAATAGGTCTTTCAGCTGATCTGGCAACTCTGTGGCGGACCTGATCTTCCTGGAGACGTGATTGCCTTTGCTCAGCTGTTTCAGATGCTCTGGCACCTCTAAGGCGGACCCGATCTTCCTGGAAACGTGATTGCCTTTGCTCAGCTGTTTCAGCTGCTCTGGCAACTCTGTGGCGGACCTGATCTGCCTGGAGTCTTGCTCTTTTCTCATCAGGAGCTTCTACTGCACGTGTATGTTCTACGACTTTTGACTTGACTGTTTTCCTGCCCAGACTCCCCTTTTTTCGCATAGGCATGACTGTAGCAAAAGATGACAATGCTTTCCTGTGAATGAAGGAATGGAATGTAAATGTGATATTTATTGCAGTGTTTGCTAGCAGTAAAGTAAATATAACAAAGAAGTATTGCGTTTACTTCCCATTAGGAACATTGGAGCCATAGTTCTGGGACTTCATTGGAAACTTGAAGGCAGTATAATTTTCTATTAAGGTATTATGTTAATATCACGCGATTCCTGTCTGTTTACGAATTTGTAAAGGACATCATTGTCTTCAGCTATTAATTCACTTTGATTTATTAGAACACACTGTAATCGATTGGCCGCAGTCTTGAAAAAGGCATCAACCACAAATTGGTGAGTGAGCTTTCCGGCATTCAGAAACTGATTAAAATGCCCGTCATGAATAGCAAAGTGATACGAATACCAACGTAGCAAATCAAATAATATAAATTTTCTTTCATTAATATTTTCCCTACTATTTATATGATTTGTTTTGAACATACTATAAAAATTATATAATTAATGTTCAAAACAAAATAAAAGATCTGCTTCAATTCAAGATGAAAATCAAGAAAGCTTTAGAGCTAGCACTAAAAATGATAAGTATGCTAATTATTTTTATGGTTATGTGATAATATATTGAAAAAATTGTCCCAAGTATATTATTAAAATAATAATAATGTATATCTATACTATATATATGAATTTATGTGTAATGAGAAAACCCTTAATCTTGGGCTACGCGCTATATTATTTTGCATAAATATTAATGATATAGTCATTATAAAAGTAAATGCATAGTGAATTACATACCGCACAAAGGGCAACTGCAGTGAAGAAGTTTGGAGTGTTCCAAATAAATCGTGATAAACCGGTTGTTTATTATCCGCCGGAAAGCGCGTTCCAGACGTTCACTTTCAGCATTAAATAATGCGCACCAGTTATGACTGCACCAATAATACAGCACATTGCGTTAACAAAAAAATATGTGACCGTAAAGTGAGACATATCAAGCTAGAAACGCCTTCTTGTTAATCTCGACACCAAAATATTTATTATTTTTCGTCTTAATTTGCAATAATTTATTTTATTAGATACCCCGGGGCCTCACACGGACACGCCAAGCCACAATATATAAAGGGATATTTATGTGAATATTAATGTTTATGTCAGGTGTGTATTGGGTTTATTTGTTTTAAAGAAAAATTTCGAAACGCAAGGTTTGAGCTTAAAATTTACCCTGCTGGTTTAGTTTAAGTTATGCAAAAAGTATAAACACAGCTGCTAAGCTATAGTGTTTATGCCACACAGGGATGGACGATATTATTGACTCCTACCCTCACCAATAAAAGGAGAAACTTTGCCCGGGTTTAAATTTTGCATGCAATAAAGGGTACAGTAAAGGAGAAACTTTGCCCGGGTTTAAAATTTGCATGCAATAAAGGGTACAGTACTGTATATTTGCATGCAATAAAGGGTACATTTAACTTAAAGCAATGTGATTGACAACATTTTTGGCAGTTCAATTTTTTTATAGAGCTCATATTAGGAAAAACTACTTAGTTTGTGACAAAACAATTATGTTCTGCTTTTTATGCGAGATTCTACATTCCTCACTGCAGCTGGGCCTCATCTGTTTAAAAAAGTTTTTTTGTTCATTTTATTTTCTACTTTTACGCGTTAACAAAAGATTTGTAAAACTTAATTTCATTCATGAAGTCCTGTTAAATGTCATGTAAGCCAAGTTCATCTAGAAACGAAATTTGTGAGCAAAATTTGAAATTTTCTATAAATATGAACTTACACATTCTTAACTCTTTTCCATATGTGCGCTGATCCACTTAGCAGAAAAATATTTATTCACAACGGGAAGTGTGTCATTTTTTACTTTTGTTTTTCCGCCAGACCGACCGCCTGCGAACCCAAGAGACGACAGTGAAGTTAATATAAGGGATTGAATTAAACAACCCCGTAAAAACAAAGGAAGTTAATATAAGGGATTGAATTAAACAACCCCGTAAAAACAAAGTTTTTGACTATAAATCTCTTACATATGAGACATAACTAAAAAGTATTTAAAATGCTTAAACGCGACAAACATTTATAGACTGAGATTGCCTTAAATACTTTTTGTTTTAAAACGGAGAGGGTAGTTAAAATGTTTCGTCACGGATGGCTGAACTAAACTCAGCGTGACTCGTAAAATGTCAACAAAAGCTGGCCGCTACATTTAGAGATAAACTAAAAATGCATTAATTTAATTACGGTACATTCGATCGATCTGAAAATTTAATAGCTTTATCCTCCCCACAAGACAAACCTACTGTGAAAATTTCAGCGCTCTAGCTGAAAACGTGTTTACGAGCGTTTTGAAAAAGTTGACGACAGATCCGGAAGCGTTGAATTTGAATCCGGAATCCTTCACGAGTTAATAGGATAGGGGCCTCAAAAATACACAATATATATGTAAGGAATGAGGAGATGGAATGTAGTTCAGTGCACATAAAAACTATTTCTGTTAAAATGGCATGTTTAAAGTATTTATATATGTCCGGCCAGATATACAGCTAAAGAAAAATCTTCTTCAGCGACTACCTTCATGTTTCGACCAAACTGACGGTCTAGCTATAAATGTCAAACCTGAGGAATATATGTTTCCATTTGAGAACCTAATTTTTGAAGGAGGTGGAAACAAGGGTTTGGCCTATGTAGGCTGTATACAGGTAAGAATGTTCGCAATAATATCATTTATGACAGCGATATTCTAAGCGTTTTTAGAAATGGTAAAGTGGGAAAATTGTATCTCTCTTCTTAAAAGTTCATCAACAATGACAAAGAACAAAAGCATGTATGTAAGATTTTATATTTTGTAAATTCACAAGCTAAAAATAGGTGGACATGAAAACGTCAACAATCACTATTACTTTAATGCCTGATTTTATTTGGGGGAGGGGGGGTTAAGAATTCAAATATACAACATGTAGCAGTGGAAGGAGAAACAACAGCCATATGTGCGCATTCAAATGACAGACATATCTTAACATAATCCTAAATAGTATCCTAAAATTGAAGTGAAAAACAAAACTGCTCAAAGACGAAATTGGGAGACGATGGTTTGCACAATAAGAGAAATGAGGAAGGCAAAATGGACTTCGCTAAATGAAATTTTAATAACCATACTCGGCCAACTCTTCAAACGCTAACATGAATAACTATGTACATGAAATAGAAGTGTATCCCTAGTTAAATAGGTTACGTTATCAACGACCGGAATAAATGCGCCTGAATATTTGATTTACGAAATTTAAAATCAACTATTTGTATAACTCCATTTAAACTACATTATGTTACATGAAATGAAAATAGAAAAAAACTTACTGATGGCCGAAAATTCAGTTGGTGGCTCATGATTAACAGTAGATTATATATTAATTAATTATTAATTATTAATATTAAAGCAAAGACGTTTTCAGGAATCTTTTAGTAAGACTTCTGAAAAAAGCAGTGTTTATTAAACAAGTAATTAGGAGCCAACTAAATTCAAAAACCAATATTCGTGGCCAAATGTTTTGTCAATGCCAAAATGGTAGTAAGTTTTTATTCAGGGTTAATTAAACTAGATTTCGTTTTGTTAGTTTTAATATAAAGTACATGCAATTGGATGAATTTAGACAATTTCAATTTCTAGTTGTCATACCATATTAAAATCCTAGTGGACAATTTTTGCAAAGATAAAAGATCCGATGATACTTCAAATCCTTGTATTGATTACTTTATAAACTGTATGGAAAGATAAATTATCCCATTTATTAATCCCGTATTTAAATTAATCAATGGCATAACATAATTTTTTTTCTATTTCCCCAGTATTTAGAGGAGATCTGCATGATGTCACAGATTTGTCGCATAGGGGGAAGCAGTGCAGGGGCCATAACTGCAGCTTTAGTCGCCCTTGGTTATTCAGCCAGAGATATAGGAGAATTTCTATCAGATAATATTGAAGATGTTTTTTTGGGCAAGTATTTATACATCAATAAATAGTAAAGAGTGTTAAAGATATATTAAATTTAAAATACGTTTAACACTGCTGGAATTCTTAAAAAACTATTTTAATGATTATCTTATATAAAATAAATGTTGCTGGTGGTCCCGAGGTCAAACAGATTTTCAGGAAAACGAAGGCAAACAATTTCATTTCTCAATTAAATTAAACGGGTTATTTCAAATCTAGGCCAAACAGTCGAGACAATTCATCTGTATGTAGGGGCAATTTATTTATATCAATTAAGTCCTTGTTGCTTGTTGGAATTTAACGGAGACTGCTATTTTCGCTTCTACAAAATGAGCGACTGACAAACTTGAATCAATTATACTTATAGGTCATAGGTACCAGCAGCTCTGTACCAAGTTCGTAAGTACTTCAGCACCTTGGATTTTCAATTAAATTAGCATTGGTTTCAGAAGACTTAAGATTCATGATAGAGTTGAAGTTTTGACAGAAACTTTTTATTAATATTTACCTTGGCTTTTCTTTTCTTTTATTAAACACTAGCAAAATACCCGCACTTTGCTGCGGAAAGTTATGAGAACCCACGTAACACCAATTCAAAACAACAGTTTATTTCAAACTGGATCATAATGAATATACTTGTTTGAAAATATTTGTCGTGGAGAATCACTAATTCTCCAACTTCCGTATAGGTAGCAACATGAAACTTTGGGAAGTTGTTGAGTAGCCTCTCGCGACGAAAATTGGCGTAAAAGAACTTTAAAATCAACACGCATGGGGGCCGGGGGCAAAAAAACTTTTTTTCCCCTATTATGGCCTATATAAAATATGAACATCACAAAGTCTCCTATTTCTCGAGCAGCTAGAAGCATTAAACTTTGGGAAGTTGTTATGTACAAACCCGCGATGGCAATGGGAGAAAATATATTTAAATCATCACTTCCTGGGGTCTGGAGCCCGAATGTTTTTTCCTAATATGAACTATATAAAATCTGAAAATCACAAATTCTCATATTTCCCGTGTAGGTAGCAGCATGAAACTGAGTAGTTGAATAGTACACTTCCGCGATGGTAAAAAAACAAAAAAATATTTAATTTATCACTTACAGAGGACAAGGGGCCCAAATGTAGTTTTTTTCTTATATAAAAATCTGACTCATCACTAATTCTCCAACTTCCCGTGTAGGTAGAAGCATGAAACATTGTGAAGTTGTTAAGTAGCCTCTCGCGACAAAAATTGGCGTAAAATAATTTTAAAGTTCACTCTCATGTGGTCCGGGGGACCAAAAACTTTGTTTCTCTAATATAGACTGTATAAAAACTGAAAATCACAAATTCTCATATGTCCCGTGTAGGTGATAGCATGAAACACTGTGTAGTTGATAAGTACACTTCCGTGATGGTAAAAAGAGAAAACAAATATTTAAATTATCACTTACTGGGGGCCGGGGGCCCAAATGTAGTTTTTTTCTTACATAAAAAACAGACTCATCACTAATTCTCCAACTACCCGTGTAGGTAGAAAGAAGCATGAAACCTAGGGAAGTCGTTAAGTAGCCTCTCGCGACGATACTTGGCGTAAAAGAATTTTAAAATTCACACTCATTGTTTTTTCCTTATATGGGCTATATTAAAATTAAAAATCACTAATTCTCCTATTTCGCAAGTAGATAGAAGAATGAAACTTTGGAAAATTGTTGAGTACACTTCCACGATGTTAACAGTAATTTAAAATATTTAAATTTTAACATACTGGAAGCCGGGGGCCAACTAAAGTTTTTTCCTAATATGAGCTATATAAAAACTTAAAATCACAAATTCTCATATTTCCCGTGTAGATAGAAGCATGAAACTCTTGTGTAGTTAAGGACACTTTCGCGATGTTAACACGCAAAAAAATATTTAAATTATCAAATACTGGGGGCTTGGGGGCCCAAATGAAGTTTTTTTCCTGATATGAGCTATTTAAAAACTGAAAATAAAAATTCTCATATTTCCCTTGTATGTAGAAGCCTGAAACTCTGAGTAGTTGATAAGTACACTTCCTCGATGTTAATATGCGAAAACAATATTTAAATTATCACTTACTGGGGGCGGGGGCCCAAATGTAGGTTTTTTCTTATATAAATACTGACCCATCACTAATTCTTCAACTTTCCTTGTAGGTAGAAGCATGAACCCTTGGGAAGTTGTTAAGTAGCCTCTCGCGACAATAATTGGTTAAAAGAATTTAAAATTCTCACTCATGGGGGCTGGGGGCCAAAAAACTTTATTTTTCCTTATATGGGTTATATAAAAATTAGAAATCACTAATTCTCCTATTTCGCGAGTAGGTAGAAAAATGAAACTTTGGGAAGTTGATGAATACACTTCCGCAATGTTAACAGGCAAACAAAAATTGTATTTATCACATACTGGTGTCCGGGGGCACAAATGTTGTTTTTTTCCTCATATGAGCTATATAAAAACGTAAAATCAATAATTCTCCTATTTCTCGTGTAGGTAGAAGCATGAAACTTTGGGTAGTGAAAAGTAACATTTCGCGATGGTAAAAGGTAAAAAAATATTATATAATTTTTCACTTAATGGGAGCCGGGGCCCCGAATGCAGTTTGTTTTTTTCACTAATTCTACAAATTCCCTTGTAGGTAGAAGCATGAAATTTTGGGAAGTTGTTGAGTACAAACCTGCAATGGTAACAGGCGAAAACGAATTTTGAAATTCACACTCATGGGGGCCGGGGACCCACAAACTTTTCCCCCTTAATATGGGCTATATAAAAATTAAGAATCAATAATTCTCCTATTTCCCGAGAAGGTAGAAGCATGAAACTCTTCGTAGTTGTTAAGCAACATTCCGCGATGGTAAAAGGTAAAAAAAATAATATAAATTATCACTTACTGTGGGCCAGAGACACAAACTTAGGTTTTTTTTCTTATGTTTAAAACTGACTCATCACTAATTCTCTAACTTCCCGTGAAGCTAGAAGCATGAAACTTTGAGAACTTGCTGAGTACACTCTTAGGGCGATAATTGTTGAAAAATAATTTATAATTTCCATTCTTGGGTGGCGCGGCCCAAACCCGTTTTTTTCCTAATATGGGTTATATAAATCTGAATCAACACTAATTCCTCATGTTCCCGTGTAGGTAGAAGCATGAAACTTTAGAATGTTGTTGAGTACCCTTCTGCGATGGTATTAGGTGTAAAATTATAAAATTATCACAAACTTGGGGTGCCGGGGGCCCAAAAGTAGTTTTTTTCTAATATGAGCTATATAAAACAGGCTCAACATTAAATATATAATTTCCCGTGTATGTAGGAGCATGAAACTTTGGGAAGTTGTTGAGTACACTCCCGCAGCGCAATGGTAACATACGAAAACAAAATTTAAATTATCACCTCGCTAGGATTACTTGAAGTGATTTTTGTTTTTCTGCGGAACCACGACAGACAGACAGACAAGACGGTGAAGTTAATATATGTAGTATATCCGTCATGATCCAGATTGAAATCAATTGGTGTTTTGAATTTGTGTTAAGCGTGTTCTCAACGGTAATCGAAATGATAATTTCCGTAGAAAAAACGAGGGTATTTTACTAGTATTATACTAATAAAAGGGCAAAGCCCTGACTGACTCATCACTAATTCTCATACTTTCCGTGTAGCTAGAAGCATGACACTTTTAGAACTTGCTGAGTACACTCTCTCGACGATAATCGGCGAAAAGAATGTTAAAATTCGCACTTTTGAGGGCCGGGGGCCTAAAAACTTTTTTTTTCCTAAAATGGCCTATATAAAATATAAAAATCATTAATTCTCCCATTTCCCGAGTAGGCAAAAGCATAAAACTTTGGGAAGTTGTGGAGTGCAATCATGCGATGGTAACGGGAGAATTATTATTTTAAATTATCACTTCCTGGGGTTCGGGGGTTCGAAATGAAGTTTTTTCCTAATATGAGCTTTATAAAAACTAAAAATCACTAATTCTCCTATTTACCGTGTAGGTAAATGCATGAAACTTTGGGAAGTTGTTTAGTAGACTTTCGCGATGGTAACAGGCGAAAAAATATTTAAATTAACAATTGCTGGGGGCCGGGGGCCCAAAAGTAGTTTCTTCTAATATTAAAAACTGACTCAGCACTAATTCTCCAACTTCCAGTGCAGGTAGAAGCATGAAACTTTTGGAAGTTGTTGAGTAGCCTGTCACGACCAAAAATGGCGAAAATGAATTTTAAAATTCAGGCTCATGTGGGGCCGGGGGCCTAAAACATGTTTTTTTCCGTACATGAGCTGTATAAAAATTGAAAAATCACTAATTTTCTTATCTCCGGTGTAGGTAGAAGCATGAAACTTTGGGTAGTTATTAAATAACATTCCGCGATGGCAACAGGCGAAAACAATATTTAAATTATCACTTACTGGGGCCGGGGGCCCAAATGTAGTTTTTTTTTAATATTAAAAAAGGACTCATCACTATTTCTCCAACTCCCCGTGTAGGTAGAAGCATGAAACTTTGAAAAGTTGTTGAGTACCCTCTCACGACGAAAAGGGGCAAAAATTTTAAAATTCACACTACAGGGGGCCCGGGGCTCAAAAACGCTTTTTTTTCCTTATATGGACAATATAAAATATGAAAATCACTAATTTTCTTATTTCCCGAGTAGGCAGAAGCATTAAACTTTAAGAAATTGTTGAGTACAATACCTTATACTGAATTTCGCCTTATCCTCCACTTTCCCGTGAACGTAGAAACATAATAACATAAAACTTTGGGAAGTTGATGAGTACACTCCCGGGATGGTAACAGACGAATTTTTTTGTCACTTGGGGCCCGGCACACAAATATAGTTTGTTCACCTTATGTGAGCTAAATTACATATAAAAAAAAACTTTGGATACTGTGTAAATGTATTTTTACAAAACTTGGAAGATAAAAACTTGACGGCCTATATTAAATTTTCATTAGGGCATTAAAATTATATTTTTTCAATCTTTTGTAGCCGAGGACCCCTAATCTCTTTTTCGCAAACGTTTAAGACATTTTAACCATTCGATTTCACTCGATATTTGAAAACAAATGTTTGCTAACAAATATATTCATCGAAACCCAAATTAAAATAAGCTGTTATTTTGAAATATACACATTACACCGATAGGGCCCCGGCCCTTATTTTAGTTTTTTAAAGACGTATTAATAGTAAATGTATTTTATTTATCCCACGTACATTAAACTTTAGGAAGTTTTTTGGGTACGCTCCAGTGAAGGTTTCTGACATTAAAAGTAAAAGTTTTAAAAACACCACTTATTACGGGCTGGGGACCCGTATACCATTTTTTACATTAGTTAATTTAAAAAGTGGATACTGGGTAAATGGATGAATTATTGACCAATTTGATTTTTTTTTATAAAACAAAATTCTATAGGACAATGAACTTCTAACATCTGTTCCTTCGGGGCCGGTGCCCAAAATATTTTTTTCGTAAATATTTAAAGCTTTTTACCTATAGATGTTAAATAATTAAAATAAATATAGATACGAATCTATATCATATGAACATCCTGCATCCATTTTGCACAGCTTCCCGTAATGTCATTTTAGTATCCATTTTTATTTTACACGACCTTGACAAATATTTACAAACAAATATATCCATCATAATCCAGAATGAAATAAATTGGTGTTTTGAATTGGTGGGAAACGTGTTTTCAACGATTACTAAAATCCGCAGCTCGGAGCGCGGGTATTTTTCCCCCGGACCCCAGGAAGTAATAATTTTAATATTTTTTCGTCTGTTACCATCAACAACTTCCTAAAGTTTCATGCTTCTACCTACTCGTGAAATAGGAGAATTAGTGATTTTCAGTTTATATATACCTCACATTAGGAAAAACACTTCATTTGGGCCCCCAGCCCCCAGGAAGTGATAATTTAAATATTTTTTCGACTGTTACTATCGCAGGATTGTACTCAACAACTTCCTAAAGTTTCATGCTTCTGTATACTCGAGAAATAGTAGAATTTGTGATTTACAAATTTGATATAGTCTATATAAGGGGGAAAAATCTGTTTTTTTGGCCCTTGTTCCCCATGAAAGTGAATTGTAATATTCATTTATGCCAATTATCGTCGCGAGAGGTTACTCAACAACTTCCCAAAGTTTCATCCATCTACTCCACGGAAAGATGAAGAATTAGTGATGACTCAGTTTTTAAAATAAGAAAAAAATTACATTGGGGTCCCCGGCCCCCCCGTAAGTGATAATTTAAATATTGTTTCGTCTTTTCCCATCGCAGGATTGTACTCAACAACTTCCTAAAGTTTCAAGCTTCTGCCTACTGGAGAAATAGGAGAATTAGTGATTTACATATTTTATATGGTTTATATAGGGGGAAAAAACGTTTTTGGCCCCCGTCCCCCATGATTGTTAATTGTAAAATTCTTTTACGCCAATTATCGTCGCGAGAGACTACTCAACAACTTTCCAAAGTTTCATGCATCTACCTACACGGGAAGTTGGAGAATTAGTGATGATTCAGTTTTTAATATAAGAACAAAACTATAATGGGCCCCCGGCCCCCAGTAAGTGATATTTTAAATATTTTTCGCCTTTTACCATCGCAGGATTGTACTCAACAACTTTCCAAATTTTCATGCTCCTGCCTACTGCAGAAATAGGAGAATTAGGGATTTACATATTTTATATAGTCTATATTAGGGGAAATAAAAACGTTTTTTTGGCCCCCGTCCCCCCTGATTGTTAATTGTAAAATTCTTTTACGCCAATTAACGTCGCGAGAGGTTTTTCAACAACTTCCCAAAGTTTCATGCTTCTACCTACACGGGAAGTTGGAGAATTAGTGATGATTCAGTTTTTAATATAAGAAAAAAACTACATTTGGGCCCCGGCCCACAGTTAGTGATAATTTAAATATTTGTTTTCTCTTGTTAATATCGGGGAAGTGTACGTACATCTACACCAAGTTTCATGCTTCTACCGATCCGGGAAATAGGAGAATTTGTGTTTTTCAGTTTTTATATGGCTCATTTAAGGAAAAAACTTCATTTGGGCCCCCGGCCACAGTAAGTGATAATTTAAATATTATTGTCACCTGTTACCATCGTGGAAGTGTACTTAACATCTACACCAAGTTTCATGCTTCTTCCTACTTGGGAAATAGGAGAAATAGTGATTTTCATATTTTATATGGGACATCAAGGAAAAAACGTTTTTGGGCCCCCGGCTCCCATGATTGTTAATTGTAAAATTCTTTCACGCCAATTTTCGTCGCGAGAGACTACTCAACAACTTCCTAAAGTTTTATGCTTCTACCTACAAGGGAAGTTGGAGAATTAGTAATGAATCAGTCGGTCAGTGAGAGTTTTGCCTTTTATTAGTATAGATAGATTTTTTACGTTTTCTTTTTAAGAAGCTTATTAACAACGAGAAATTCGCTGCCCCAAAGTACAAAGTGAATTTTAATAGCATTAGTATTATTTTAATGATTAACGTCGCTTATGTGTAGCATATTGTCATTTATGTGGTTGTTATGTTATGAATGGTTATTTAATATTTATATGAATGTTATTACCTTCATGTAAAGCGCTGTGAGCCAAGTTCCTTACTGGGATACTGCGCTATATAAATTATCATTTTATAATTATTTTATTATTATTATTATTATTATTATTATTTGAGTGAAGAGAGAAGGGCCATGAGAAAAGGGAGGGCGAGCAGAGGAGCAAGAGTACACGTCATCGCCCCACGAGGATTGACGGTTGCCATATCATTATTAGAGTTTATATCCAATATGGAATTAGAAATTTTTGCAGTTTGTAATCTTAAAATGTTTTAGGATAGTTCCTTTATTTCTTGTATCAATTTCTAATATGTTTTTTTTTATTTGATAGAAATCTCCACTTTCTTTTAAAATTGTTCCTTTGATGCAATTAACTATGAGAAATTAGCCGCCCCTAAAAACGTGCCGCCCGGGGCATTTGCTCCCCTTGCCCCACTCTCGCTACGCCACTGGTGGGGGATGATATCTAAGAAAATTTTCCCACAGTTAGGTAATTTTTTTAAAATTCCAGCTTATTTATCTAACAATTTATTAATTAAAAAACTTTGCAAGTATGGTTTTATCCTTTAACTTTTAACCTTTTATTTTGTTAATGATTTATTTAAGACACTTTTATTTTCCACCCCTTCCCCTGCACCACACAGATCACTCATGTGGCTACTTGAGTCTCCTGCCAAATCTCATCAGGAAGTTTGGATGGAATCCTGGAAAGAAGATTTTTAAATGGTTTGGTGACAAAATCAAGACAAAATCTGAGACTAACAATCCTGATATGACATTTTATGATGTAAGAACCAATGCATGTGATCTGTTAGTATTATTAGGTTTGCTATCATTAATTTTTGATGTAAAGTAAAGTAAAGCCGTCCTGGAAAATGTACTGCAATGCACATTTTCTTAGTTTCTTTTTTTTCCCTTTATCTTCTATCTATCTATCTATATATATAATTCTCTTCGTGGGACCATGCGAGACACCACGCATGTGCAACCGAGCATGACGAATGACATATGCGAGACACCACGCAAGTATGTGCATGACGAATGACCCTCGCTGGGGTCGACCAATGTATCGAGACCAACAATGTTCCTTGCGTTTCACTTGCATTGTTCCTTCACAGAATAAGTGAGATTCGTAGTGTACTGGTTATCGCGTCCGCTTTATACCGGGAATAACCTGGGTTCCAGCCCCAGCGAAAACATTGTTGTTTTTTTTAATTTTTAAAAATGTCTGTTTGTGCCCGTTCTTTTACCCCTTTATTGCCAACACTAGCTGACCCCCGGCGTAGCATACGCCGCTAATGATTTAGTGACGGGTGAAGACTTCCTGAAAGACACAGTTGTCAAAATGGGGTGGGTTTGGGCAAACGACTGTTAGTGAATGAAAAGAAGAAACTCTGGAGAGACCCGCGGCGTAGCATACGCCGCAGACTTGCTCATCATAGACAGTGCAAACAATGGTTGGGGGGATGAGAGTACAGACACAAAAAGCAGCACTAATTAAATAAAAAATAGCGAGTAAACGTGAAGACATGCACACTGAGGTTGCTGTTATCCGCCTTTTTTTTTATTACTACCATCCCTTAAACATAAACTGTGATTAGCCGACCCTAGCGAGGGTTAGTCATATTTAGGGTTGTTAATTGCGTGGGTTTTTTTGGTGTTGTGAAAACCGATTATCGAGTATGTAATTCCGATTTTAAACCGATTATCGTTTTATAGCTGACTTCATAGAAGTTATAGGTGTACCAAATTTCGCCTGCAAATGTCTCGAAACCAACAATGAGTTGGCAGTCCCCCCCTCCCCCAACAGACGTTCACTCACGTTGTTTTTATTTCTTAGTGCTGTAGTTTGTGTCCGTTCTTTCTCCACTTTCTTTGCACTCTTAATGAGCAAGTCTGTGGCGTATGCCTTTGTTTCCCTAACAATGCCTTCCACGTACTCATGGACGCTCTTAGCCATGGGAACAAAACACTGCCTTTAGAGAGATACGAACCCGTCTCTCGATACGCCAGCCAAGCACGTATGCCGCTCGTCCACTGTTTGAAAGAGATATAAAGGCAGCTTACAATTGCTTTAACTTAAAGATTTTCAAAAAATGTTAAAATGATATTCAATAAAATTGCATAGCCTGCCAAGAAGAAGATTTTACAAACTTATTCTGATTTGGACAGTTATACAAGGAGAGAAAAATGGAGCTCTGTGTTGTTGTGACCAATTTGAACCAAATGAGGGCCGAGTACTGTCACCCAAAGACTACACCAGACATGCCCATAAGAGAAGCACTTCGTATGTCCATGGCCATACCAGGTAGGTTATCTATTTTTCAAAGATCATTATTAACTTTTGTTTCAAGTTATTGCAAAACTATTTTGTATTTTCTGAATTAAAAAGCCTTTGTAGTTAAGTCGCCCGCTAATAGCTTTTGATTTTCATAATAAAACTCAGTTTGTCTTATATACATTTTTAGGAGTTTTCACAGCAAGGATCTATGACAACCATGGTCAATTTGATACATACGTAGATGGAGGAGTCTTGTGTAACTATCCCATACAATGTTATGACGGTAAATCTCCAACATAAGTCCTTTTTAAAGCCTTATTGATCTTTAACTTATGATTGGTTGCTCTTGCTTTATGATTAAATATTATCTTAACATACAATGGTAAAGCCATGTACAACCATAGAGCAATAATTGAATAATATTTTTTACCAATAGCAAGTATGTTTAGCGGAGTTGGAAAAAGATGTTCTTTACTTAGGGGAAGAAAAAAATATCAGTTTATGTCAATCCACAGGATGGTTTCTTTCAATGGACAAAGCGGACACTTTCCTTCGAAAGATGAATTCTCTAAAAGACCTTCCAAACATAATGGCCAAGAAATTTGAGCCTCACACTGATAAGTCTATTGGATTTCTATTGGTAACTTTGTAGCCTACATGTATAATGATTAACAAGACGAGATAATTCTAACACCATTAGTTATATATTTTAACACTAGAAGATAGAATATCAATGAGTTAAGTATTTAATTCTAACTTCGAAATACAACACAAAGATAATCTAATACGACCCTTAGGTAGACTTAGGGATAAAAACATTTTCATTATTCCGTATGCAAGAACAATTGAGATTAATTGTTAGATTTGAACTTGGTTACGTATGCACTGAAGACTGCTAAGACTGATATGTTCATATTTCATAGTACCATGGGATTGATTAGACACTACTACTCCTTTTCGTGTTGCTTTTTTCTCATTGCAGCCAATGTTCTGTTGATTTCACATAAAACAATTGGTTTTGTGATCAACACATCAATACAGGATCTTTTTTATATTTTAAAGGATCGTATTTACATCCATTCAAACTGTCTGTTGTTAAAGTTTGTGATTTCTTAGGTGATTGAACCATAGGAAGTATTGAAATTTAGCATTGAAAATGTAAGTGACTGATGTATGTGAAGGAGTTAATGAAAATTATTTACAGTTATCTAAGTCTTTGTTCCCCTATGAACTTATTTGATACTTTCTTAGTATGATGATACAGAAATGGAAGTAATGAGATTTAACTTGGAGAAAAGACTTGGTTCTACAGAACCCAAGGAACCCACTATACAGACTAAACTTTTCAAGTAAGGGTGTGTTTTTTTTGTGTTATATTTTTCACGCATGATAAATTTAGAAATTAATTTCATAATTTGTAAAAAGCCAGTAAAACAAGTGAAAAAGATGTAAAACCTTGGTCAAGTTTGTAAATTTCCTACAATTCCAGGTATTCAGTAATTATCCTTTATATGTCGGGTCATCGATAGCGATTTGTCCATCAAACTCCTACAGATTCCTACAGCGAATCAATAGCGGGGACAAATTAAATCTCATTTACATAATGAACGACGTTCAAAATGAGTTATTTTTGGTTCAGTTTTTTTCCCAAGAGTTTATTTTGAGCGATGCGAGTTGGGATTTGTAGTAAAAAACTTTGTTTTTACGGGGTATTTATTATAACTATAATGTATAGTATTTTTGACGTGATACACATGTATGGCCGGTCGAGATGGCGGGCCTCTCGACAAACTGCAGTGGTCTCACGACAGACCCCGGTGTTAGGGGGGTAGGGTCTCTGGACAGACGGGGGTGGGTAATGTTGTGATGTCCTACCATGAACTTAACGGGTCATCGTACACTTATTCCATTCCTTGGAAGAGCTTTGTTGCTAGTTTCAAATATAATTAAACACCACCTAATGTATTTCTTCACCACGTCTTTGAACAGTATTTCCCAAAGTCTTACTATAAATATGTTCTTTTAACAGTATCATCTGACAGTCTTAGTCTCCTAAAGTTCTAATTCCTCACTTCCCTTTTAAACATTTTTAGTGAATTTGTTTACAGATTTATTAATTTTTTTAAATGTGCCTTTTTTTTCAAAAAATAAATCAATAAAAAATATGGTATAAGGCTAAGGGGCACAACCTTCTTTTCTTCTATTATTTGTAAATGAAGTCAACGGTCATATAAAGTTTTAAAACCATTTTCATAATGGTAACTTAACTAAACTTTTTTACATGTAGTTAGGTACCCATTAGGAGCGGGGTGACTCAGGGACGCCCTAGGCCCCGGGAACAAACCCTTGCCTTCACACGGATTCGAACCCGTGACCATCGGTACGACAGTCCAGTGCGCTGCCACTCGACCACCGCGTCCCCAACACTTGTTTTTTTATTTTTTTAAATGTACCGATTGACATTTTACTTGCTTTCATGGGGACACATTGCTCAGGATGGCACTTCATATGATGTCAGTGATTTTTTTTTAAAGTTTGTAAATTTGTTTTTATGATTGGAATTTTTAGGCAGAAGCAGAAGAAAAAGGCCATGCTGGCACAAGCTGAAACGGAACATGGGAGAATGGTGAGAGCTGTGGAGGCTTTCATGCGGGTAATTAAACTGATATTTAATATGTTAGTCATTGTAGAAACAACTAATACATTTAAATCATGTGACATTAAACAAGTGAAAATTTTGTTAATAATAAATCTATATCGAAAGTAATGAAGAATTGTATTGTTATGTTAATGATTCACGAAGTGACTATTTAAATAGCACATAATCATGGTTATAATAATAGTGGACTAAAGAGAAAAAGTTATTTTAATCATGATAGGCTAAAAAATAATGGACTAAGAGCTTATGGTATATCAAATTCTAAAGGTTAATTGTAAACCAAATCATAGACATAAAATTAGGGGCACGTCTCCGAAAAAATTATTCAGGAAGAAAAGAACATGAAAAGCTGAATTAAGAAACAAACTTTTCTTTTTTAAAAATATTTTACAGGTATTAGACAAGCATAATTTAACAGATTTGGAATACATCGACAAAAACGAGTTGGAAAATGCTTTAAAGGATGTGAGTATAAACTTTGTTGAGAAATCGATTGTTTTTGTATGTATTTTTGATGATAAATAGTGGCCATGTAAACAAATCTACTTATATTTAAGCATACAAATTATTTGAACTTTATGTTAATTGTTTACATTATCATCAATGTTTAGACAGATTTTTCTGAAGACAATGCAAGATTGCTGTTTGGGGATGACATAGATGTGAATTCTGCTTTCAATATTTTGGACAAAGATGGCAATGGAAAGGTTGGTCAAAACTATTTGAAAGATTACTACATCAGCAACCTGCTAATTGCAAGTAAACATATAAAATTTCCTAAAGCACACATTTTCACTGTTTACATTGTTAAGTTTGTGTTACTAGTAGAGAATTTACAACCAGAAAATCGCATGTAATATAAATATTGTATTTAAAAGTTATTGTAATATTTGTACATTTATTAGATTGAAAGTTTTAAAATATTGTGTTTCAATTAATATAATGTTACAATTTTTAACAGATAGCATTTATAGAACTGGTGCAATTTATTGAAGAACATGGAATCAGGATGCAGGTTAATTTTTTTTTAACTTTACGTAAAGCCAGGATAAATGCCTATGAAAAAAACATTGGAAAAACATAATAATAAAAACACAATAATATAATAAGTGTTTTTTTAAAGAATTAATTATGTTATAACGCAAGGTAATCTTCTTAACATTTTTTATAATTATTTATTTCTATATTTGAAGACAAGGTTCCAAGGATATGGAAGAAGGGAGGTCACCACATTTTTGGAATTCCTTTCAGCTCTACAGAACACACTCTTAACGAATCTGAAATACGTCTTTGTTGGGGTAAATTTGTAGTCTAATAGTATAAAAATAGTTATTTATAAACTTATGGCAATAACAAAAAATACATAGCAATATATATATATATTGTTCGTTCGTCCGTCGATACGACGAGGACCACTCTAGTCATCCGAGGGTTGTCTGTGCGTGCGCAGATGGCTGATTAGGCCGATCCTTGCACGGAAGGTTCGGGAACAGAAGGGACAAGGGATGAGTGCGACATCTCCTGGAGGGTTGACAGCATGGGCCTTTCGGGCTTGCCTCTTCTTTTCTGCGGCGGTGATCCGGTTTGCTTCGCATGACCCGGCACCTTCGTGGATGGAAGAGCGCCAGGTGGATCGGTCCATTGCAGCTCGTTCCCACGTGTCTGGATTAATGGCAAACGCTTTCATTGAGGCTTTCAGTGTGTCTTTGAAGCGTTTCTTTTGCCCACCGTGGGACCGCTGGCCATACTGGAGCTCACCATAGAAGATTCTCTTTGGCAGTCTCTCGTCTGGCATTCGGACAACGTGCCCTGCCCAGCGAAGCTGGGTCTGCATCAGGAGGGTGAAGATGCTGGGGAGACCTGCCCTGGTCAGTACCACTGTGTCTGGAATTTTGTTCTGCCACTTTATGCCGAGAATCTTCCTGAGGCTTGTTATATGAAAGTGGTTAAGCTTTCTTGCATGGCGCAGATATATATATATATATATATATATATATATATATATATATATATATATATATATATATATATATATATATATATATTACGCCAAAAGCCCAAAGTTCGGCCATTGTATTTCAGGCTTTGGCTGGCCAATTCGCTAAGTGGCTGGGTATCCTTGGCCAAAGCTGCCCGATGTGGTAATGGAAGACTGCCCGGCTAGTGGCACATTTGTCGCTTCTGGTGTGTTGGCGTGTACGTGGTAGAAAAAAGGGTGCCACGCTGTGACAATACTATTGCGTTAGTCTGTCCTTTTCGGAGAAGGTCCAGTCATTGTGACTAGTTATTATTCTGACACAGTGGTTGCAGTGTGATTACTGTATTATTCGTATTTATCAACTTCTCAATCAACGTTTCCAGTTGAAAGGATAAGTCACAGGGCACGCATAGCATGTGTCGTGGGGTGTATACTAACTATCAATACACGTTGTTCTGTAATGGAAAGTGCTATATCCAAGGCCGCATTTCTGCCTAGGCCCCGGCCTAGGGCCCCAGCCAGCCTAGGGGCCCCGGTGGTGGAATCTTTACATTAGCTAAAAAAAAGATTTACTTTAACCAAGATAAAGAATCTTGAATTAATAAAATTTGAGGAAAACCGATTTTGTCTTGAACAAATTAACATTAAACAACAAATTGAAGCATAAAAAAATTAATCCTAATAATTAAACAAAGTTATTTTGTTTAAATGTCTTCTCTTTTATATTCGTAATAGAAATACCGCTGTCAAGATGTCTGACTTCAATTTTAAAAAATCTAAGCGGGTTCCAGAAAAGAAAACGGAATAAAGAAAAAAATTGAAAAAGAAAAAGAGCTTCTTCGTAATGTTACTAAGTTAAACACATAACGTCTAGACCTAGTTGTGGCTCTAGTCCTAATACTAGTAGTACTAGCGCATTAACCAGTGGCAGTTGCAGCGATACTGCTGATGACCGTCAACAAGCAACTCCAACAAACGTGTCTGACTGCAACTAAAAGCATTATTTCTGAAAAATCCGTAACAGCTCTATACAAAAAACGATTATTTAGAAAATCCTGAATATAATTCTTTTTAAGTGACGATCCTGCTGAGTGGATGCTAGACGAAGTTACATTGGAGTACCTTGTTCAAAATGTGAAACATAATATTGTTGCCGACTTTTCTTTTTCAAGGCGTCAGTACTCAGATAAAACCAGGTATCTATCGCTGTCACTTTCTAGCCGAACTTAAGCAATGGTGAAACACCACCTCGACCTTGGCTCATATTTACGAAGAGCAAGCGTGTAGTGTTTTGCGCTCCTTGTAAGACGTATGGGAAATGTCGGTCACTTTCTAATGAAGCGTTCAACGACTGGAAAAAAGCAGATCAAAGAATGAATGAACATGAGAGCGCGGACAAACACAGGTCAACACTTACGACACTATCTAGGAAGAATGATGAAGGTAGAGTTGACAAGAGTCTTGTTAGTTCAAATGGAAGACGAAATAAAATACTGGCATGAGGTTTTGAGGCGCATTGTGGCTGTTTTCAGGTCACTTTCTGCACGCGGATTGCCGTTTAGAGGTTCCCATGAAAGATTTGGACTTTAAAAAAACAGTGGGACCCTAGAACTTTTGGCTGAGTTCGATCATTTTCTGTACATACAGATAAAACGACAAGGTAACAAATGAAGTGGCACCACATCATATTTTTCGCCAAAAATATGCGATGAAATTATCAATATCATTAAATAGCAGAAAAGGCAATAAATATAATCGTGACTGAGATAGAGCATGCCAAATATTTCTATATCTCTATGGACTCTACTGCGGACATTTCTAATGTAGATCAACTTTCTTTTATAGAGAGATATGTCTCTGAAGACGGATGTACTGTCGACAGATTTTTGAAATTTATTCAAGTATTCACTCATAGTAATATACACTGTATTATTCTGATGTTTATTGAAGTCAATTAAAAATTACATGTTCTGTACTAGTGCATTTAATTTGCTAAATTTCCAAAATAGCTTCGAGATGGTTGGGGAGCCAAAAGTCAATAGTGCTTAGGGGCCCTGGGTCTCTTAAGTCCGGGCCTGGCTATATTAGCAAATTAACAAATCCATGCCAATTCGATCACAGTACGGTTCGACCCCAGGACGTTTCGACCCCAGGACGTTTCGACCCCAGGGCGTTTCGACCCCAGGACGTTTTGACCCCAGGACGTTTCGACCCCAGGACGTTTCGACCCCAGGACGTTTCGACCCCAGGACGTTTCGACCCCAGGACGTTTCGACCCCAGGACGTTTCGACCCCAGGACGTTTCGACCCCAGGATGTTTCGACCCCAGGACGTTTCGACCCTTTTGTTTCTACACTTTAAAATTGTTTGATTTATTTTTTTATTCTTATTTTATAAATGTTTTATTTTAAATATTTATCTTTGGTATAATAATTTTTAACATTTAATTTATGATAGGACGATTGAAAAAAGTTTATACACTGACAACCTGTTAATATTCAATGCGAATTCATGATTGTGGTATGTGCGCCATTTTCTGATGTAGAAAGTCCTTCCAAGCCTATCCAACTCCACACCCATCTCGATCAGATGTAATCGGACAATAAAAATTCCATGTGGTCAGATAGTCCTTTATAAAGGTACCTATATTCTCTCTGCCACCCAGTCCCATTATTTACCTTTACCATTACTCTCGCCAGCACACTGGGTATGCATTACAGCTTAACTTATAGTTCATTTTTAAAAATTGTTATATTTATTCTACATTTGAACCATCCATGGGGCGAACCGTCCGGGTCGAAATGTCCGACCACCAAATGAACACAATTTACTGGGCTTTTCTCCCCTGACGGGGGGGGGGCAGTGTTAATGTTCATCCATAGGCTGCATGTCCCATGGCTACTTCTGAGGAGACTAATATGTTGGTGCACATCAGGAAAATGCGGAAACATTTGATATGAAAATCAGATTCTCTGATACTTTGAATTCGTTGTTACAAGGAAAAGCCAATTATAGCGAGATCCTCACCACACAGAAATAGAGGACGTTAAACAGGCTAAAGCAAAGGAGAAAAATGAAAGTGTAAACTATCGTCTAAATAAATATGATGTTCTTGAAGTTGGCGGTAAAGAAAGACTTATTGTGCTAGTAAAAGAATACAATAGCTTTATTTTGTATTATCTGCATTCAGAAGAACTGTTCGACATACTGCACGATACTCACTTGAAAATTGGACATGGAGGTCGCACACAGATGGTAAAGGTGCTACAAACTAAGTACAAAAATGTCACCAAATTAGTCATTACATTCTATCGTCGCTTATGCAAGCCATGACATATCAAATTGTCTAATTCTAAGAGAGGTCTCGCATCTAAACTTTTGTTATTTAATTTTTTAACTCAAGATGCCATGTGGATCTGATAGACATGCAAAGTAGTCCTGACGGCCAGTACAGGCTTATACTCAACTAGATACGACCCGCGGCGTAGCATACGTCGCAGCTTTGCTGATCATAGATAGTGCAAAGAATGGGGGGGGTGAGAGTACGGACAAAAACAGCAGCACGAAGTGATGAAAAAATAGCGAGTAAACGTGGAGACATGCGCACTGAGGTTGTTGTTGCCCGCCTCCCCCTTTATTACTATCATCATGATCAGTGGCGCTAGAGCCCATGTAGGGCCCTAGCCTGCTCCACCATATCATTCCATTCAGATCGATCGATGGCTTTCCTTCTCCATGCCCGAACCCCTTAGCTGGTGTAGGTCCGTTTCCACATCATTGATCCACCTCAGTCTTGGGCAACCAGTGAGTCGTCTGCCCCCTGGTTTCTGCCTGTATATAATTCTTGGTGTTCCACACTCTGGCATCCTGTCAACATGTCCTACCCAGCGTAGTCTTCCTTTTTTAATACTTGTGACGATGGGTGGGTCTTTGTACAGATTGTATAGCTCTTGTTTTGTACGAATTCTCCAGACGTCATTTTCTATCACAGGGCCATATATATTCGGAGGATTTTCCTCTCCCAAATGTTGAGTAGGTTCTCTGCCTTTTCGGTCAGGGTCCAAAGTTCGTTTATAGTTGCCCCTAGATACTTCTATGCAGCAACTCTCTCAAATTTGTGTTTGTTTATATTGATGTTATCATCAGCATGGGTGTTTCGTGACATAATCATATATTTTGTTTTGGTTCGTTTATAACAAGACCAGCTTCGACAGAGGCATTTTCAAGTTCCTTGAAAGCTTAAACTATGTCATTGCGGTTTCTACCCGGCAGCGCTATATCGTCTGCGTATGCCAAGTACTGTAGTGGTTGGTTATACAAGGTTCCAGGTGGTCTTTGTTCTGTTATGCATCTCTGGAAGTAGTTAGTTATGGTTCCGCTGGAACTGACATGTATATTTCTAATGATTTACTCTAGTGTGATGTTGAATAGCATACATGAAAGTGAGTCTCCTTGTCTTTGACCGCGGTCAACTGTGAATTCCTTTGAGTAATCTCCCTGTACCTTGACCCTACTTTTGGAGCTGGCCATTTTCATATATATGAGCAGAGTTAATTTGTGTGGGACTCCAAGTTCCTGTAGTGTGTTGTAAAGGTTACGCTATCATATGCAGTTTTGTAGTCTATATATAGTTGATGTATGTCGATGTTATATTCATAACATTTCTCCAGTAAAAATATGATTTGTCGTTGATCTGTTTTGTCGGAAACCACATTGATAGCCCTCTAGTATCAATTCATTATACCCTTCACGTTTTCTTGCTATGAGTTTTGTGAAGATTTTGTACGTTACATTAAGAAGTGATATTGCTCTATAGTTTGGGCAGGTTACCTTAGATCCTTTTTTGTCCATAGTGATTATCAGCGCAGTGTATCATTCGGTTGGCATTTCTTCCTCCTTCCAGATTCTGGATATAAGTTCGTGTATTTGCTTATGTAGTTCATCAGCACCTGGTTTTATCAATTCTGCAGAGATGAAGTATTTTTTTGGAGCTTTATTGTTTTTCATGGTAGATATTACTTCTTTTATTTCATTTAATTTTGGTTGGTTTACCAGAGGGTCCGGTCCTCCTTGTGGTGGAGTGTAATCCTCATTGGTAATTCCATCTGGTCCATTTAGTAATTCTTCAAAGTAATGTGCCCATGTCTCTAATAATCTACTGCTCTCTGTGATCAATTCTCCCTTCGTATTACCACACATGTGGGAACTTGCTTGAAAGCCATTCTTTTTCCTGCTTTATCTTCAGGTGCATTTACCTCACATCTCTTTCTTTTGCAAAGTCTACAATTTTTATTTTTCCCAGACTCGTTTTTTCTTTCTGCAAATTTTGCTGGCCATCCTTCTTGCTTCAATTGCGTATTCTTCTTGTCTCCCTTTGCAGCATAGTTAGTCGAGCGTTGTTCCTTTGTTCTATGAGTTCTTTGCATTTTGTGGTATACCATTCTGTTCTTTTCAGAATCGGTTTAAATCCAATTGTTTCTTCTGTTTTACTTTTAACTATCTGCTTCATCTGGTCCCACTGCTGGTTGCTTCTCTTTTGTATAATTCTATTTGAGTTTCGATCGTCTGTCGATATTCCTCGGTTATTTTTGGGTTCCTACACAATTTTGTCTCTGCTTTTTATCATTGGTTATTAACAATCAATGTTAAGTATTAAATGGTTTTAGTCAACCTTCAATCTGCTTATGACTTCTTTCTTCGGGCTTTGGCTTCTGTCGCCAATTTACAGCAACATTGGCGACTTCGCGAATTGGCCGGCCATTTCGTGAAGTGGCCCTTTTCGGGCTTTGGCCGTAACGTATATAACTTGTAACTAAACAGTGTATCAAATCTTCTATCGAATGCTTCTGGAATATTTATAGCCGATTTCTTTTCGCTACCCATCTAGATTATGAAGTGTAGAGCAAACAAAATAAGAAAGTACACAAGCCGCAATGTGAACACAGCAAAGCCGCATGCGGCTCGCCAGCCACGGTTTGGCCACCATTGCAAATGGTCACCTGGGGCTTAAAAGTGTCATATAGCTATAATTATAGTCTTTAACATTATGACTAGTTTTTAAGATGTTATTTGGATTATTTTCTTTTCAACAAACTTCATCCTACGCCAATACACTGATACACAGTTAATGCAGCCCCACAACTATTTTATTATTAGAGTCAAATTTCAGTTCACTACACCCTAAGACAATTTTATTTAAAACCTTCTACTTCTAGTCTCTCTTTCTAAATTCTCATTATACTAACTTCTCATGACCATGATTTGAAGTCTCTGCCAATTTTCTTTTTACCACGTTTTTATTGACTTGCTTTCGTTCCTGTCTGTCCACAATTTTTCAAATCTGCCAAAGTAAATTAAACCACTTCTGATGGTCTCGACATTTTACCACAGATAGATCTTCGATGAAAATACATTGTATCAAAATTTCAGATCCATCGAATGTACCGTAATTAAATTAATGCATTTCTTAGTTTATCTTTATATAAGCAT
This sequence comes from Ampullaceana balthica, assembly GCA_944989445.1. NCBI lineage: Eukaryota > Metazoa > Mollusca > Gastropoda > Lymnaeidae > Ampullaceana > Ampullaceana balthica. The sequence goes on along the minus strand of CALYLW010000614.1, from coordinate 64,333 downwards.
CTGTAACCGCCTGCCCTAGTTTAATTTCACGTGTAGAGTTCACCCCGTGACCTCATCGTTATGTTATTAAACGTTGGGCGGGCGTTGATAAGGTGTTTGGTAAAATTAATAGAGATTTTTAAAAAATTTAAAAACCACTTTTTTTTATTAGTGGACTAAAAAGAATTTTAAAAAAATAAAACTTATAAGTTCAAGTACTTTGATTTAATATGACTAAAAACGTGGGGCTGGTGTTTGGTATAAAAATTAAAGATTTCTAATTTAGAAGACAAAAGAGAGATCTATAAGTGAGAGAATGAGTGAACCGCATATGTTAAACCTCATATAAGTTTTAAATTATTTTCTTCTTTTTAGTCCACTTATAAAAACGTGGTTTTTAAAAATCCTTCTTTACCTTTATTTATTTTTATGATCTGTAGCAGTGATATCTTGAAATAACTTGTGCTTTCTATAGCACATGAAACTGTGTAGCATTTGTTTTAAAAATGCCGATAAGTTAAATATTATCTCGAATTCTCTATTCTAAGTAATGAAGAGATATTCAAACTGAATTATTCTTTTTTTAATCATAAACAAAATTGGTTATCCTGTATAAACTGTAATGCAAAATCATTTTTATTTCACCGGCGCTCCTTCCTTTTCAATTTATTTTGGGAGATTTTTTAAAAGTGTAATTGTTTTAAAATAATTTTGTCGATTATGTAAAAATTATTTCATATATATTTTTGTATATTCTGAAGGAAAAGGATGTGCACAGAACGGTAGGAATAAACACAGGCCATGTTGGTACATCAGATTATAACTTGGAGGATGCGGACAGAGATTTTGTTATAGCTGTAAGTGCTTTAAAACATATTTGCACAAATGAAGTTTTTAAGATTGCTAAAAACAATAGTATTCTTTTTTTACGTTTTCTTTTATGCATTTATATTCCAACTTTATTTATCCATATTTTCCTTGTTGGTGTGTCAGTTCTATTTGCCCTTAATTTTAATTAAACATTATCACCCGATTTACAAATAACTACTAAATATTTGCCCAGCCCACCAAGAGAAATTCTTCTAGAAATGAAGTTGATGATTAGTTTTCAGAGGCGCCCCGGGAGCAAACATTCTGAGGGCTTAAATTTGAGAAAAACTATGACATTTTTTTAAAAATTAACATTTGGACGCCCCTCTTACCTCTAACCTTTTTTAGTAATGTCGTGAAATGGCCCAAATCGACAGACCTTTATAGACTGATTACTTTGTCTTCAATTTTTTTAAAATTAATATTATTTAAAGATCTTCTGAATGAACGAAATAATTGCACAATGCGCCCGAGAGAACGTCCCGTAATTTTGTTAGGTAAATATTGTACAAACCAGCCTCCTCCACACACACACACACACAATAGACGAATGTTGAACAGACAGACCGAAGATTTGGATACAGTTTTCAGCTTTACTTTCTGACAGAGGCTCCATAAACTTCTGATTTTAGGCTCTCATTTTCACCATATTCTTTTTAAAATTATATTTTGTCTTTGTAGAGAGGATACAATGCGACCAAGGCTTTTCTACAATATTATGTTGCTCAACATGGGGACACATGTATCAAGAAGGCGAATGATATGCTAACTGATAAGCCGACGACTGAATATGACAGTGAAACTTCCTCACTTCAAAGGGGAACTCCAAATGAGAAAACGGCACGTAAGTAAACAGTATCTCAATTTAATTTCTGTTTGGCCGACATTTTAAGTTATCACAATTAAAAAGCCCATTTATCTCTTTGATTAAAAGGCGTAACCAGGGATATGGGTACACTTTCACTGGGTGCCAAAGTACTGTGGCGCCAGTATGGGTTGGTATAAACATGTTGGAAACTTTCTCGCGATCAAAATACACATTCAACTCACACAGAAGGAGTTCCAAACTATGTTTTTTCAGCTACTTGTCACGATTTATGTATTTTATATATATTTTTTTTTAAATAGTAAAGAAATTTAAAGTACAAACTCGTTTTGCTCTCTTTCAAAAACTGGGTGGAGTAAGTTTTTAATATCCGTGATTAGAGCGGGAGTCTTAAAAACGCAGTACAGGCTTTAGATGACTGCTACAAAAATATTTACTGTTTATTTATTTTTTAAAATTATTTTTAACCATAGCTGTTTCCATTGGAAGAAGTGAGTTCAACAAATTGAAACTTGAATTGTCGTATTTGCTTACTTCAGAAACATTAGGATAAAACAGGTTTTTATTACGTAATGTACTACAATGAAATCATTTAAAACAAGTCTATAAGTGGGTCATGTACTGTTATTAATATAAATTTGCTTTTCATAATCCTATTTTTGTGTAAAAACCGAATTTGGTTACCTTATTAAATTGAGTAAAGAAATGTGATTAGACGGGTGCCTTGTCAACTTGTCTGTAGAATAATACATTTATAGCATCTATTTATCCAGTAACTTTACTTTTTTTAAATCCATTATATTAACTCGTGGCAGTGGCGTAGCTCGAACTTTTGCCGCCCGGGGCGGTCTTCAATGTGCCGCCCTTTTTAGGGACCGTCCATAAATGACGTCACGCACCTGGGACATAGAGGGGAGTCATACACTTGTGACGATGTGTGACGAGGGGGTATGTTTGAGAAATGTGACGTCACGTCAAAACACGCAACTTTAAATAAAATTTCCACTTAAATATTGATTACTGACTAGGGCTGTCAATATTGTTGAAAAATGCTGCCCGGGTACCCGTCAAAATTTCGAACGGGTACCCGGGTTACCCGATCGAAACATCGAATAATTTTCCCCGTCATGACCACTATACAGCAAACTTCCATGAACTTCATTTCAAACAGTAGCTACATGGCCGGCGACTTAGGCGCCGTACATAAATGACGTCAAGCGATTTTGGCCGATTTTTTACGTGATAGGTTGTCACAAAAACTTAGAGCCTCTTCTAATATGACGGCACAAAGCTTTGCACCCCCCCCCCAAAAAAAAAGCCGTACTTCCTTTTTGAAAATGAGCATGTGTCAAATAACTTTATTGTCATTTAATTTTGTATTTAATGTGAAGTTGAACTAAAAATCGCTACACGCTTAAAAATCCATGTAAAACGTCATTAAATAAATTGTAAGCAATCAAATATTTCAGAGGAACTTTTATTTAAAGTTGCGCGTTACGATGTGACGTCACATTTATTCTTAAACAACCCCCCTCGTCACAAATGTGTGACCCCCTCCTCCCCTAGGTGTTTAACATCATTTATGGAAGTGCCCTTATCCATCTTACACTGTTAGTAACTAATTTATTGACTTTAAAAACTGACAAATTTTGTGTATTATTAACATCAGTTTTTGGGCAAGGCACACGCTGTGTGTGTTGTGTGTTGTTCGTCCGTCGATTCGACGAAGACCACTCTAGTCATCCGAGGGTTGCTGGGACTGGCTTTGTTTGTGTGTGCGCAGATGGCTGATGAGGCCGATCCTTGCACGGAAGGTTCGGGAACAGAAGGGACAAGGGACGAGTGGGACATCTCCAGGAGGGTTCACAGCACGGGCCTTTCGGGCTTGCCTCTTTTTTTCTGCGGAGGTGATCCTGTTTGCCTCACATGACTTGGCACCTTCGTGGATGGAAGAACGCCAGGTGGAACGGTCGTTTGCAGCAAGTTCCCACGTATCTGGGTTGATGGCAAACGCTTTCAGTGAGACTTTCAGTGTGTCTTTGTAGCGTTTCTTTTGCCCACCGTGGGAACCGCTGGCCATGCTGGAGCTCGCCATAGAAGAGTCTCTTTGGCAGTCTCTCGTCTGGCATTCGGACCACGTGCCCTGCCCAACGAAGCTGGGACTGCATCAGGAATGTGAATATGCTGGGGAGACCTGCCTTGGTCAGTACCACTGTGTCTGGTATTTTATCCTGCCACTTTATGCCGAGGATCTTCCTGAGGCTTGTTGAATGAAAGTGGTTAAGCTTCCTAGCATGGCGCTGATACACAGTCCATGTTTCACACGCATATAGCAGTGTGGGGAGCACCACCGCCCTGTACACTTTCAGCTTGGTCTGGATGGTAATGCCTCTTCTGTTCCAGACATTTGGGTACAACCTGCCAAAAGTGGAGCTGGCTCTGGCAATTCTGACGCTCACTTCGTCATCGATGGTGGCATTTTGCGACAGTGTGCTGCCTAGGTATGAGAACCGTTGCACTGTGTTGAGTCTCTGGCCGTTGACAGTGATGCTGGGCTCAACGTAGGGCCTTCCCGGCGCAGGCTGATGGAGGACTTCAGTCTTCTTGGTGTTGATCGTCAGACCAAAGTTTGTGCAGGCGCTGGAGAACAGGTTAACGCTGCATTGCATGTCGGCTTCTGAGGCAGCATTGAGGGCACAGTCATCAGCAAACAGGAGGTCTCTGATGATGTCTGTCATAACCTTGGTTTTTGCATGGAGCCTCCGAAGGTTGAACAGTTTGCCATCTGTGCGGTACCTCAGGTTAACACCAACACCCTCGTCTCTGAAGGCCTCTGTCAGCATGGCGGAAAACATGAGGCTAAATAGTGTTGGTGCCAGGACGCATCCCTGCTTGGTAGGCGACTTCAACGCAAGAGTTGGCAAAGACAACGTTGCCTGGGAAGGAGTCCTTGATCATCATGGAGTGGGACACTGCAACAGCAACGGTCTTCTTTTACTCCAGACCTGCGCTGAACATGAACTGCTGATCACCAACACGATCTTCCGCCTCCCAACCCGTAACCGGACGTCATGGATGCACCCCCGCTCGAAGCACTGGCATCTTATTGACTACGCCATCGTGAGGAAGAGGGACAGGCAGGATGTACGAGTGACCAAGTCCATGTGCGGGGCTGAATGCTGGACAGACCACCGCCTCATCATCACCAAGCTCAACATCCGCATTCAGCCGAAACGGCGCCCGCAAGGGAAGAAAGCCCCCAAACGGCTAAATGTTGTCAAAGCAGGGGTCTTTTATTTAACAAAATCAAACACGGCCTCTTTCATTTCTATGCTGACGTCTTACCCATCTTACACTGTTGGTAACTATTTAATTTATTAACCTTAAAAACTGACAACCTTGTACGCATTATTAACATCGGTTTTTCTAGATCAACGCGTGTTAACGAACACAAGAAACACAATCGAATGGAAAGGGTGTGGTTAGAGTATAGGAGTGGATGGGGGAGATGTTGTAGATAATTGTTATCAATCGAAAGCCCAATGTCGGCATATTTCAAAGCAAAGTTAGTGTCAAAGCAGGAATGTCTTTATTAACAACAACAAACACGGCCTCTTTCGTCTCTATACAGTCAATCCTTATTTTCGGCAAAATACAAAATACACAAACAAATTGTGCAATTAAAACAATAAATTTGAGCTTTATTTTAAACTAAAACGACAATAGACATTTCGTTTTCAGAGAAAAAAGATGTATTAAAATACATAGTGGTTTGTCGAGACCGTATTGTATTTCCCTTTGACATATAGTTCTCCTTAGATGTATTTCACAGCATATATTTGAAACAAAAATTTTCATTTGATAAATTGTTTCGCGAGCCGTAAATTAAACACAAAAAATCTGCGTGATACCCGAAGTTTTTGCTTAATATAGACACTGAAGCCACATTTTCACGGGTACGCGGGCGGAAATTTACTACCCGGGTAATCTCAAAGCAACGGGTACCGGTTACCCGTTGACAGCCCTATTACTGACACTTTATTTACGTAAAACGCAATTAAGATATTAGAGTGCAGCCTTGCACTAAAAACATACTTAAATGACAAAATTTGATTTGAAACATGCTTATTTTTAAATAGAAAATACGGCTTTTATGGTGGGGGTGGTCAAAACTTTATGGCGTCATATTGATGAAAGGGTCTAAGTACGAGGGCGGAAAAGGGTGGGGGGGGGGAAATCAGCCATAATTGCGTGACGTCATTTATGGACGTCAAATTAGTCGGTTATATGATGGTTTTTATAAATTAATATACATAAATAAATTATTGTAACATGTTTACCATTACATGCCATATTTATGTAAGCAGTAATTAAAGAGGCCGCATAAGATGATATACCTATAAATACACATTTATGAAAAAATACACCATACTTTTTTAAAAAGCCACAAGAAAGTTACTGAGGTCGCAGGAACAGAGACCGAACATATTCCAAATTTACACCCAAAACCATAACCAAACAAAAAAATTGTATACATTAGTATGTTTAAACATATTTATAGTTATACATTTACTTTCATATGTTTCATAATAGAAAAATCGTGTATTATGCTATCAAAATTTTAATTATTTGTAATATTTTGTTCTATGGACAATATTGCAAGATTTTGTTGTCTTAAATCGCTAATTGTGGAACGAAGATAATTTTTTAACGACTTCAGTTTGGAGAAGCTCCTTTCACAGCTAGCGACGCTGATAACAATTGTTAAAAAAACTTCATAGCAAAATTACAATTTTCGGTACAGAATTTTCCAATCGATACTGTTGAATGAATTTTAATAGATCAAAGGTGCCTTTCCCCGTTTTTCTAACATAATGTCTCTTCTTGTAATGTAGGTACAGCCATAAAAACCTTGATCTATTTTCTTTCAATATTGAACTGTTCTTTATCAATGTCAATAAAGTAATGTATTTGATGTTCAAAAATGCTTTATTTTAGTAGGTTGCGTGGTATTATATACGAATAGTTTCTTGCAATGACTTTCAAGTCATCAAAGCGCTCTTTTATTTTCTGTTATAATTCCATCCATGGATAAAAACATTTCCCGTTGTACTTCTTGTTCGAAAGATAGAACCACATCTTCTTAATTTTCCCCACTCGTATTTTTTCTCCTTCTAACTCAGCGTTCAGTTGATATCTACGACTCTTCACAAATTGTTTGAATGATATAACATCGTTTTGTATTAGTAAATCTCTTTGTTTCGTGCAATGGGTTTGCATTAATTTTTAAAATGACGGGTTCCCATAAATTGAGAACAAAAAGATAATAAAAAGATTGCATTTAATTGATTAAAATTTAAGCATCTTATCTAATTTTACTAGTTACTTCTTCAGAAGTCAATTTTCGAAGACGCTTGAAATTTTTAAGTATGTCTTTCTCGAAATTATTTATGCATATTGTGGTGTTAACTAATGGAGAAATTTGAATATTTTAATGTTCTTGCCATAAAGCTTAATAATTTTCCATAAAATAGACAAATTCAAATTATTTACACATTACTTTAATTGGATAGGCGTAATTTTTTTAATGAATAACAGTATTTTAATGAAAAACACAAATTATTTGTGCTACTTTAATGCAATAAAAACAAAAATAAATTTTAATTTTTAATATCGTACCTATTACAATAATTTTCTGAACACTCAAACAGTAATATAAATTACCCATATTTTATATAATAAATTACTACTTGCAAATTAAACACAATATTTGAACCACCATGAAATGTAGGTACTTGTTTGCGCATCTTTCTGCGAAAGTCGAAATTCCACGCAAAAACCATCGTGGCGATATTAATAGCACATTATTGGGCCTAGCGGTGATGTGTTTTTTGTGAAGTGTTCTTATAAAAGCGTCATCTGGTCGTACCGTATACTGCTTAATTTTCCAAACGAATCGATACCTTTTTTTTAAATAGTGATTTTAAATTTTTGAATGGTTTTACGTTACTTATAACATCCACACATCCAGGATGTTATCAAACAAATGTTGTGGGAATCCGTTAATTAGGACTAGAAATTACGAATATTTTTTTTCACATTGGTTTTCCCCTTCAAAAGAAAAAGGGTGGTTGTCGGAATAGGTTGCACTTTTCAAATGCCCACAAATGCCGCCCCTAAATGCCTGCCGCCCGGGGCGGACCGCCCCCACCGCCCCCCCCTAGCTACGCCCCTGACTCGTGGTGTCTGCACCCTTGATTGCTTGATTGCTTGTCGCCAAAAATTTGGATCGATTTTTAACCCACTTGCTCGTAAGCTAGCGAGCTGAAATTTTGCAGGCAGTTTCGTACCCATAATAAAAACAATGTATCGAAATTTCAGATCGATCGCATGTACCGTAATTGAATTATTGATTTTTTAGATTATTTTATTTATTCCTATGTATCATGCTATTTTTTGAGATAGAGCGTCGCGGTGCGTATTATATTGAACAACCTTTCTGTCGCGCAATAAGGTGCGTATTTTATTGACAACTCTTTTTATAAACATATTCCTGATCGGTGCGCATTATATTAAACATGTTTTACGACACAACTGCAATTTTGTATTTCTGGATGGTCTGGCGCTGCGTATTATAATGAACATTCTTGACGTTACGTCTCGTACATAAAGGATTTATAGTGAAAAACTTGTTTTTTTACGTTTTTTTAAAAAAATCCTTGATATTAACTCGTGGTGTCTGCTTGCGTGCACCTTTGATTGCTTGCTTGTCGCCAAAACTTTGGATCAATTTTTAACTCACTTTCTCGTAAGCTAGCGAGCTGGAATTTAACAAGCAGTTTGGTGGCGATGATAAAAACTATGCATCACAATTTCAGATCGATCACATGTAACGTAATTGAATTTTGATTTTTTAGATTATTTTATTTATTCCTATGTATCATGTTATTTTTTGAGATATAGTGTAAGGGTGCGCATTATATTGAACAACCTTTCTGTCGCGCAATTAGGTGCGTATTTTATTGACAACACTTTTTATAAACATATTCCTGATCGGTGCGCATTATATTAAACATGTTTTACGACACAACTGTAATTTTGTATTTTTGGATGGTCTTGCGCTGCGTATTATAATGAACATTCTTTTAGTTACTTCTCGTACATAAATGATTTATAGTCAAAAACTTGGTTTTTGACGTTTTTTTTATATTAAATCCTTTATATTAACTCGTGGTGTCTGCGGCCGCCCTAGATTGCTTGCTTGCTTGTCGCCAAAACTTTGGATCAATTTTTAAACCACTTGCTCGTAAGCTAGCGAGCTGAAATTTAGAAGGCAGTTTCGTACCGATAATAAAAACAATGTTTTAAAATTTCAGATCGATCGCATATACCGTAATTAAATTATTGATTTTTTAGATTATTTTATTTATTCCTATGTATCATGCTATTTTTTGAGATAGAGCGTCGCGGTGCGTATTATATTGAACAACCTTTCTGTCGCGCAATAAGGTGCGTATTTTATTGACTACTCTTTTTATAAACATATTCCTGATCGGTGCGCATTATATTAAACATGTTTTACGACACAACTGCAATTTTGTATTTTTGGATGGTCTTGCGCTGCGTATTATAATGGACATTCTTTTAGCTACTCCTCGTACATAAAGGATTTTTATTTTATTTATCATGTTGATTTCCTCAATGGTTATAGTGTTACTTTACCCAGTAAGGTACTTAATGGAAATTTTTGTCGGTAAAAAAAACTATTCAATAAGTAAAATGCTTAGCTTTTATTTAAAATTTTATGCATAATTCATAGCAATGAAAATGTTAGTGCTAGTGCAACATCTCTTTATAAAAAAAAATTGTGCTTAATTATTTAACTTAATTATTTGTAAATTGTTAACAATTTATTTCCAATTTTACTTGGCCTCCACTCATTTCCCCATGTTTGATTAATATCAACAGGTAAGTTTGCTTCAAAGAGGGATGGCAAGATCAGATGCTATACTTTATTTATTAAATTGCTTGCATTCTATTTTGAATACACTGCTGTCTAAACAATAAAAAACAAATATTTTTTTAAATGCTTATAAAATTCAAAATCATATTTACTTTTTTTAAACACGTAATATTGAATTGAAATTGTGTTCTTCATAGTCAAAACATCAAATACATGTATTTTATAGAATTAATGTTATCAGATGGTGTCAACGTGCACTTCAAAGACTTTGTACTAATTTTTACAAAATTGCTCTACACATTCTAACTTTAAATTATTCTATTACTAAAAGCATGGTATCTCATTTAATTAAAATAAATAAATAGAGCTGTGCATAATGTATTCATATTTCGTAACAAAATATCAACATAATGAAGCAGTTCTGCTCAGAATTGTAGTATTAAATCAGGGACGACTTAAATCGCCTTTCGATAATCAACGACGAAGCCATCAATCGTCTCCCCCAAGTGCCCACCAACAAAGCAATGAATGACCCCCCAACCTTGCTCGAGACCCAGAAAGCAATTTGTCTTCTCTCCAGTGACAAAGCACCTGGTTCAGACGCCATACCATACAAGGAGGGGGGAACAGCCCTGACTCAAAGGCTCCACCAGTTGTTTTTCTCTTGATGTGGGAGCAATAGACGATTTCACAGGAATTCAAAGATGTCTCCATCATACATCTCTATAAGCGAAAAGGAAGTAGACAGGCTTGTGACAACCACAGAGTCATATCCCTTCTTTTTATCGCAGGAAAGATCCTTGCCAGAATCGTGCTCAACCGCCTCACAGCCCACATTGACCAAGAACTCCTGCCTGAAAGTCAGTGTTGTTTCTGAAAAGAGCGAGGAAGCATCGACATGGTGTTCACTTCCAGGCAGCTGCAAGAGAAATGTTAGAAGCAGAACTCCGATCTGTTCTCCACCTATGTCGACCTGACCAAGGCTTTTGACACCGTTAGCAGAGAGGGTCTGTAGAAGATCAGTGCCAAGTATGGTTGCCCACAGAAGTTTATCGTCTTGGTGCAACAATTCCACGAGGGCATGCAGGCCAGAGTCCAGGGCAGCGGAGAGTCTTCTGATCCTTTCCCAGTCACAAACGGCGTCAAGCAGGGCTGCGTCCTGGCACCAACACCGTTTAGCCTCATGTTTTCCGCCATGTTTTCCACAGAGGAGAGGATGTTGGTGTCAAGCCTGAGGTACCGCACAGATTGCAAACTCTTTAACCTTCGGAGGCTCCAGGCAAAAACCAAGATCATGACAGACATCATCAGGGACCTGCTGTTTGCTGATGACTGTGCCCTCAACGCTGTCTCAGAAGCCGGCATGCAACAAAGAGTTAACCTGTTCTCCAGCGCCTACACAAACTTTGGTCTGACGATCAGCAAAAAGAAGACTGAAGTTCTCCATCAGCCCACGCCTGGAAAGCCCTACGTTGAGCCCAACATCCCTGTTAAAGGCCAGAGACTCAACACAATAAAACCGTTTCACATACTTAGGCAGCACACTGTCTCAGAATGTCACCATCGATGACGAAGTGAACGTCAGAATTTCCAGAGCCAGCTCCACTTTTGGCAGGTTGTACCCAAATGTCTGGAACAGAAAAGGCATTACAATTCAGACCAAGCTGAAAGTTTACAGGGCAGTGGTGCTCCCCACACTGCTATATGTATGCGAAACATTGACTGTGTATCAACGCCATGCTAGAAACCTGAACCACTTTCACACAAGCCTCAGGAAGATCGTCGGCATAAAGTGGCAGGACAAAATTCCAGACACAGTGGTACTGACCAAAGCAGGTCTCCCCAGCATCTTCACTCTCCTGATGCAGTCCAAGCTTTTCTGGGAAGGGCACTAAGTCTGAATGCCAGACGAGAAACTGCCAAAGAGAATCGTCTATGTCGGTGGGCAAAAGAAACGCTTCAAAGACACCCTGAAAACTTCACTGAAAGCGTTTGCCATCAACCTAGACACGTGGGAATGAGCTGCAATGGACCGATCCACCTGGCGCTTTTCCATCCACAAAGGTGCCAAGACATGCGAGGCAAACAGGATCACCACCGCAGAAAAGAAGTCCCAAGCCCGAAAGGCCCGTGCTGTAAACCCTCCTAGAGACGTCCCACTCGTCCCATGTCCCTTCTGTTCCCGAACATTATGTGCCAGGATCGGCCTCGTCAGCCATCTGCGTATGCATAGACAGAACCAGTCCCAGCAACCCTCGGATGACTAGAGTGGTCCTCGTCGACTCGACGGATTAACGACAAATCAGGGGCATCCAAACTTTTTAAAAAGCGGCCATATTCCTGGAAGTAAATATATTCGGGGGCCGGATTAAAATAATAAACAAAAATGGCCTATGTTGAGTTTTTATTGCAACATTTTACTGTGAAGGGTGAAACTGAGATCTTGAATGCAGTAAATAGGTGAGGTCAGGCTCAATGACTGGCTTTTCACTGTTATGATAACACGCAGGTTAGAGTCATTTAATCTTGTCCTCCCATGGTTCTTGATAAAAGTATGTAGAGCTCAGTATTTTCTTCGCAAATGTTTGAATCTCTTGGAATCTATCTTTATCCAACTGATGTAATATTCAATGAGATGTTGTTCTCTGCTGCGACATTCAGCATCACTTTGATACTCAATGAATTCCAGTTGCAGATTGCCTCTAGCATTAGCAGGGTCAATAGAGAAAGGCGAAGAAAAAATTATTTTTTACTTTTCAACAGTTGCAAATTCTGGAAATTCATCAGCCATGGATGTGATGTCTGCAACATACCTCTGCATTTGCTCATTGAAGCTTCTTTCTGGAAATCTTGTCATGATTTCCTGTAGAGAGGGGAAATGTGGGGTATTAGGCTGCATTAGAGACAATTGCCTTGAAAAAAGGTGCAGCTTGTTCCCAAAGACTTTGATATGTGTATATATTTGGCTTACCACTGCATTGTGCACTTGAAGATTTGTGTTAATAACGCTTAGATGTCTTTTCATATCAACTAAAAATGCTAAAATTTCCAGCCAAGCAGTATCAGATATTTCTGGAATTGGTTATTCCTTATCTTCCATGAATTGCCCAATTTCTTTTCTAAGTGCGTAGAAGCGCTGAAGTGCTGTCCCCCGACTGTTCAATCTTACATCATTGTGATACACAACATCTCCGTATTCTCTCTGGATGGCAAGAAGAAACTGCTCAAACGGGTTGTGAAACGTGGAGTTAGAGCGATTAGATTTAGATTTTATCACTGACTTAATGACATGATCACATCAAAGATGTTTGGCGCAAAGAACTTGTTGATGAATGAACAGTGGAGTTTAAAAGCTTTGCCATTCTCTTCGTTGACTTTGTTACAGATAAGTGTTGCTAGTCCACTATGCTTACCAATCATGGCAGGAGCGCCATTAGTAATAATTCCAGATATTTTTTCTATGGTAGATAAATGTCATTGACAGCACAACAAAACGAAGCAAATAAATCTTTCCCCATTGTTTGGTCTTTAAGACTCAGAAGGTCAAGTAATTCTTCATCACACACATGTCATCATTAACTGCTCTAAACAAATAAGAAGAAGTTGGGCACTATCAGATGCATCCAGGGCAAGATTAAGCCATGTTGGTGCCCTAGGCACAAACCCACATCTGCTCCAGGCCTCCGATCGTCCACTGACCCCTGGTATGTTTAAAAGTATGCAAAAAAACTAACAAAGAAAAACAGTTGTTAAAACATATGTTTGTAGTAATATCACTCATATAAAACCCATTACAAGGTAATGTGTATTGCAGACAGTGGCAAACACCTGCTTTTGATCGGGACATATATATTTTCAACAATTTTCATCAAGCATGCTTTTACAAATTCGCCATCAGTAAAGTGTTTCTTCGGTGAAGCTGTCCACAGCCTCTAAGTTTTCATTGTCGATATTGATGGTAGGAGGAGAACCTGTGTCTTGGGCCATGATGTTTGTCTTTTTCAAGCTCATTTTCAGACCAAAATTCTTTTCAGGCATTGGAGAAGCTTGACACGACTTGTTGCAAACCAGTTTCTGTGTGTGCTGTTAATGCCGCATAATCCGCAAAGAGTAGCTCACGAATTAGGACATCTGTCGTTTTGGTCTTTGCTCGGAGGTGAGCAGTGTTGAAAAGTCCTACATCAGCTCTGGTGTTGTAACCAGATTCCATCACTGCTATACTTGAATGCGTATCGCAGCAGTACATAGAGGAATATTGCGAACGGAGTTGGTGCAAGTACACAACCTTGTTTAAATACGCTGCTGACTGGAAAGGCTTCTGGCGTAGCTCCATCGAACTGCATTCTATCGCCCTTTTTTATTAAGTGTCACTATAATTGCATCCTTTAGGTCTTATGGTCCTGTTGCCATCAGAGGGACAGAAGCTCGTGCAATGGTAAGAGTAAGGCTGTCTTGCCACTCTTTAGAGCTTCTTGTGGTATGCCATCATTCCCAGGGGCTTTTCCACAAGCTAGGCTGTCAATTGCTTTGCTAAGCTCTTCCTGTGTGGGCACGACATCAAGTTCTTCCATGAGTGGCATATCGCGGATGTCATCTAGACCAGTGCTGGAGACTGTGGTAACTGTTGAATACAGTTCCAGATAATGCTCAACCCACCGTTTTAGCTGTCATGCCTGGTCTCGTATAATTTCTCCATTTTTGGACTTTAGGGGGGAAACTTTGGACGTCAAATGGCCAATTGCTTTTTTTTATATTTTCGTACATGGTTTTGGCATTGCCCATGTTTGCAGCTGATTGTATTAAATGAATGCCGTATTTCGAGAAACTATTGCAGCACGTTATTCTGATTGGACATTCACGTTTGTACTCTCGCATCTAAGTTTTGTTTTAAAATTAATGGGACACATACGATAACGTATTATTAACTCACCAGTACAAAATGGTTCTTGATAGGAGGCAAATAATTTTAGCTTTTACACTGTATGCCTTCAAATTCCAAATACTTCACATTCCAAATAGCAAATATAAAAATTCTCAAACAAGTTTGTCAAATATATTCAAGGAGTTCAAAACAGTTCATTAACTAAAAAGTAGCGAAATCCATAAGATTTGATTCAGTGATGGAAAAGCTACGATGTCGCATTGAAACACCTCCTTTGTAATTGAGAGTAATGCAAATATATAAAAACAAATTTACACTGTTTAAAAATTTTTAAAAAAAATTATACTGTCTGCTGTTCAAGATATGTTTTAGCAAATCTTCCCATTGACAATAGAATTTTGCTCCAGAAAGATTGTAATACGTCGACGAAGTCAGTCCCATTATTCAGCTTTAAGAGTTTTCTATTTTGCTGCTTCTTGTCTCAAATCTTTCATTAAGTATTCAAATAAGAACTCCAAACCGCACATTATAATTTACTGTCCAAATCACCGCTTCTCTCACGATAAGATAGGCTATCAACGTTCGTTCGCTGATTCATTTTTGTATTTGATCAATATTTTGTTTACTAAGTTAATTAGCTGGAAATTTTTTAATTAGCTCTAGTGATTACTTTAGTTTACTTAACTTAAAGCCTGTTAAACATTAAAATGAATATAAAATGTATTTTAATAGGCCTTCATTCGCCATTCCGTCATAATGATGCAGCTTAAATTGCTTCAGTGATATAATTGAAAAATATTTATTACTATTCATTTCATTGCCATCACATGTTTACTAGAAAAAATGCTTACTTGTTTTATCTTAATTTATTCTAAGACAAATAATTTAAAGTAGTCCTCTGTAAACAAGGTTGTATATTGATAATGTATTCTTATAATGAATCTTTTGACGTTAACAATGTTGAGGTTTTAATTTATTATAATATTATTGTAGTTATGCATAAGGCTTTTTCATATATATATAAATTGCACTTAATTTATAAACTATGAACATAAAAAAAAACAATATGAATTTTATTACTTTAAATTAAATGTGTTCAATAATATAAATGGAATATTCCTAAAGATTTTTATCTAAATGTGGTATTTATTATTTCTTTTAAAAATATGTCATAAAATTTGTATTTTATTTTATTTCAGTACTAAAAAAGAAGAACTAAAAAGTAAGAATGCACAGATGAAAGTGGGGAAAATCAACAATGTCTAAATGTCTGGATCGTCAAGCACTTCACGTTAACCAGTTTTTATAACCTTCAAACTTGAAGATTTGCTTACATATTGAACAATATTGAGATATTTTTGTTTTAACTAATAAAACATGACTTTTTTGTATGCATACAGAGAATAAGAAAAAACTGATTCGAACTAAATGGTGTGCATAAGGGGCCGTCAATAAATGACGTCACGCGATTTTGGCCGATTTTTTACCCCCTCCCACCCCCCCTCTAAAAATACGTCACAAAGCTTTGACCACCCCCCCCCAAAATAATTTTTTTTGAAAATAAGTATGTTTTCAAATCACTTTAATTGTCATTTAAGTATTTACTATTTATTAAGTGAGGGTCTACGTTGTAATATCGTAACCCACGTGAAGCGTTTTTTTAAAAACGTTTAACTGCCTTCAGAAAACGAACTGTGTTAACATCCTTAAATTATATTTTATTTTAATGCATACAAATTAAACATTGACTATTAATCATCACGGTTAACGTCTTTGTTTAGAAAAAAAGTTATTTAAAAATAAAAATTTTAAAATGTATTTTTTAAAAATCCCTCAATAGACTGACGGGCATCCCGTAAGAAAGAGGTCGGCGAACAGGGGTAAATTAGCTCATCTGGGGTCAAAAGGGAATTCTTGGGGGTAATGCAGACTCATTTGGGACATATAACATCCACTACAATCCACTAGATATATTAAAATACGTCATGTGTACGCTTGGAACATATGCCCATTATTGAACCGGTTCCTTCCAGAAAATACATTTTCTTAAAATTTGACAACTATGTAGATTTCTCACCTACGTACTATACGAAGACACCTAAATCCAACTTACTTTCATTTATATTGACACGAGTGACAATAATCTAAATCAACATGACTTGACTGTATCAAGTATCCTTTCTGTGATATTTAAAATTAATGCCTTAAAAGCTGGGCTAAGAAGAAAAGTTGTCTTGTGCTCCTCTCGAATTGCGATGTCAAGAACTTGATGCATTCAATATAATAAAGTTAATGAATACTTGACTTATTTTAAATGGGCTCATTTCTCATTATATCTAGAATGGCCAGGGGCGTTTGACCAAAAACCAATCGAACAATTATATCAAACTTAAAACGTTTATAATTCTATCAAATAGATCCCTCCCCCCCCCACTTTTTAAAGAAAAAGGATATTCCGTGTCGTTTCGACTTAAAAATATCTACACATAATCATATTCAGATCATTGTCATACTTGTCATGCTTGTAAAATTCACCAGTTGCATTTTCGGGGAGGGGGGGGCTATCGACGCTCCCCCGAATCCCCGAGTCATGTGAGCAGGACTTAGAGTCTGGGGGTTTGGGGAAGGGGGTAACGCACACATAAACTTGAATATTTTGGGGTAACGGGCAAAAAAGTTCGCCGACTCCTGCGGTGAGAGAACCAAACGGAGCTGCGGTTACATCACAAATGCTTTGATGTCAACATCAAACGACGCAGGGTAACAATTTCATACGTTATCTTGTGGGTTCTCAAACTTAAGGATTATAATTAGATTTAATTTTCGTGTCTTGATAGCTCACGCTAACCAGCGTCTGATGGCCTAGCGACCAGCACATTAAGAAGCACTGATTTAAATTTAAAATATTTTTTAAAAAAGTCATTAAATAAATTGTAGCGACAAATATTTTAGTGAACTTTTATTTAAAGTTGCCCTTTTGATGTGACGTCACATTTCTTCAACTCCCCTCCCCCCCCTCGTCACGCCTCGTCACAAAAGTGTGACCCCCCTCCTCCCCAGGCGCGTGACGTCATTTATGGATGGCCCCTAATACTCATAAATATATTTGTTCCAATAATTTTGATAAATTTTGATTCTTGTTTAGACTCATTGTTTTAAACAACATATATTCTCTTCTTTCAGGGTTAGTCAAAATAAAAAATCTAAAAAGTTCAAAATTCAAAATAAAATACATGACCATCACACATCCATTCGCAGATCCCTTCAAACTTTTTCCAAATTAACCATGAAACGTTAAATGTAGCGTATGTTGTGTATACTATAATTAAATGTTTTTTGTAATTGTGAAATAGCTGTTTTGAATCGAATGCATTTAAAAAATTTAAAAAAATATATGTGAAGGGCTGTGTACTGGTAAAATAAATAATTATTATTTAAACCCCACAAAATGTTTCCACACAAATTATTTCAAATTGTAAGTTTTTTTATATAAACCAAAATTATTATATTTGAAAGGAAAGATTGTTTTCATGAGTTAAGCCATGTGATGCTAGTGGTCGTGTTTGCTGTAAATCTCTTTAAAATACAGCAATTTTCCATAAAGCTGCTCATGGTATATAACTTAAATAAGCATTTTTTCAGCTTGCTGGCATCTTCCAGGGCTTAGATTACAACTCAAAGGGAACATCTTACTTGTCCTTACACTTACAGTGATGGCAAAAACAATGCACAAATCCCCATGATAAAGATAACGCAAACATTTTTTGTCGGTATCTGTAGACTGCATCGATAAGGCAGTCTCTTCCAGAAGTTCATAGAAATTGTAAAGATCAATTTGTTATCGATATTTAATAGCCTTTTCTAATATGGTTAGCCCACAAATATGGCAATTTTTTTTTCAGTTTCAGTTTTTTTATTTAAAAAATAATCCAAGGAAAGTCTTTGGAACGACTGCCCGGTACCATTTGATCCCAGCCCTAGTGGTTGGGGCCCTACTGTATCGAGAGAAAACGCAACACAAGCACATAAAGCTGAATAATTTAATAACGTAACTTAGGGTGTTGTCAACCGGGGATCTAATCCAGAGGCGTCACGATGAATGAGCTCCGACCCATTTGCGAAGACCTCTTCAGTAGTCCACCTTGAAACATAAGCATTACAGTAAACCCCTCCATCTGAAATCTGGGCTCTTGATGTCTGCAACTTCTGTAATATGTACATACCACACCGTATATGGAGCAGTGCGGTATATGGAACGGTGTAGTACATGGCATGTTGTGGTATATGGCAAGGTGTGGTATATGGCACTGTGTGGTATAAAGAGCCATGTGGTATATGGCAAGGTGTGGTATTTTGCCCTGTGTGATATATGCATGGCACTGTATGGTATATGCACGCATTTGTATGTGACGCGATGTGGTATATGCACAGTATGGTATATGGCACCCTGTGGTATAGGCGCGGTGTGGTATATGGTGCGATTTGGTATATGGAATGTTGTGGTATATGGTACTGTGTGGTATATAGAACGGTGTGATATATGTGAGAGTGAGGTTTATTGCGCGGAATGGTATAGGGACATTTGGTATAGGCACGGTGTCGTATATGGCACGGTGTGGTATATGGAACGGGGTGGTATATGGAAACATGTGATATGTGGCGTCGTATGAAATATGGCACGGTGTGGTATAAAGCACGGTGTGTCATAAGGATCGGTGTGGTATAAGGCGCAGTGTGGTATATTGCAGGTAAACTATGCGGTGTGGTATATTGTAACCTGTGTGGTATAAGACACAGTGTAGTATATGGCATAATGTAGTAAATGGCAAATGTGTGATATATGGTACGGTGAGGTATATGGCGCGGATTTGGTAAATAGCTCAGTTTTCGTATATGCACGGTCTGGTATATGAAACGATACGGTATATTGTAGAGTATGGAATTTTGTACAGAAGGGTATATGGTATTGTATGGTATATGGTACTGTATGGAAAATGGTACGATATGATATATGGTACGGTATGGTATATGGAACGGTATGGTAAATTGTACAGTATGGTAATTGGTCTAGTATGGTATATGGTATATGTTACAGTATGGAATATGGTACGTTATGGTAATATGGTACGGTATGGTAAATGGTACGGTATGGTATATGGTACGGTATGGTATATTGTACAGTATGGTAATTGGTATTGTATGGTATGTGTTATATGGTATGTATGGAATATTGTACGGTATGGTAAATGGTAAGGTATGGTATATGGTACGGTATGGTAAATGGTACGGTATGGTATATGGTACTGGTATGGTAATTGGTATGGTATGGTATATGGTACATGGTATGGTATATGGTATGGTATGGTAATATGGTAATGTATGGTATATGGTACGGTATGGTAAATGGTACGGTATGGTATATTGTACATTATGGTAATTGGTATTGTATGGTATTTGGTATATGGTACTGTATGGAATATGGTAAGCTATGGTAAATGGTAAGATATGGTATATGGTACGGTATGGTATATGGTACGGTATGGTATATGCACTTATGGTAATTGGTATTGTATGGTATTTGGTATATGGTACTGTATGGAATATGGTAAGGTATGGTAAATGGTAAGATATGGTATATGGTACGGTATGGTATATGTACGGTATGGTATATGACAGTATGGTAATTGGTATTGTATGGTATTTGTTATATGGTACTGTATGGAATATGGTAATGGTATGGTAAATGGTACGGTATGTATATGGTACGGTATGGTATATGTACAGTATGGTAATTGGTATTGTATGATATTTGGTATATGGTACTGTATTCAAAATGATACGGTATCTTAAAAGATACGGTATAGTATATGGTATAGTATGGTGAAGGGTATTGTATGGTATTTGTTATACGGTACTATATGGAATATGGTAAGGTATAGTATATGGTACGGTATGGTATATTGTACAGAATGGTATTGGTATTGTATGGTATTTTGGTATATGGTACTGTATGGAATATGGTACAGTATGGTATATGGTAAATGTATGATATATGGTAATGTAAGGTAAATGGCTCGTTTTTGTAAATGGTATGGTATGGTAATTGGTATTGTATGATATTTGGTATATGGTATGGTATGGTATATGGTACGGTTTGGTATATGGTATGATATATGGTACGGTATGGTATATGATACGCTATGGTATATTGTACAGTATGGTAATTGGTATTGTATGTATTTGGTGATGTGGTACTGTATGGTATAATGTACGGTATGGTAAATGGTACTGGTATGGTATATTGTACAATATGGTAATTGGAATTGTATTGTATTTGGTATATGGTACTGTATGGAATATAGTACGCTAAGGTAAATGATACGAAGTGGTGAATGGTACGGTATGGTATATTGTACAGTATGGTATTTGGTATATGGTACTGTATGGAATACGGTACGTTATGGTAAATGGTAAGGTATGGTATATTGTCATCATCATCATTTGTCCTTTGAGTTCCTTGTGGAACATAGGGCCTCTGTCAAAGCTCGCCACTCTACACGGTCCCTTGCCAGTCGCTTCAGTTCTTCCCAGCTCTTCCCAGTCCTTCCAGCCTCGTCCAACATGCTCCGTCTCCATGTACGCTTGGGTCTTCCTCGTTGTCGCTTGCCCTGGGGGTTCCAATCTAAGGCCTGCCTAGCCCTGCTGTTATCTTTCCTGAGGGTGTGTCCAATCCATCTCCACTTTCTTTCCATGATTTGTTGTTCTACTGTTCTTTGTCCACACCTCTCCCACAGCTTGGAGTTTTCGACCTTATCGAACCATTTTATTTTCAGAATATTTCTAAGGCATCTGTTAACAAAGGTCTGGAGTCTATTTTTTGCTGTCTCTGTCGTCCGCCATGTTTCGGATCCATAAAGTAGGACCGTTTTAACATTGGTGTTAAAGATCCTTACTTTTGTTTTGACAGAGATGTGTGTAGATCTCCAGACCTGTTTCAGATTGGCAAAAGCCTGTCGCGCCAAATTTATTCTTCGTTCGATGTCCTCATCTGTTCCCCCTGCTACACTGACCACACTCCCAAGGTATACAAAGTTGTTAACTTGCTCCAGGTTGCGGTTTTCTACTTGGATGACTCCATCTTGTAGGAAGTTTATTTTCAAAAATTTTGTTTTTTGAATGTTTATCTTGAGTCCTACTCTTTTCCCAGTCTCGCTCAAGGCTGTGACTTTGTCTTGCATGTCTTGGAGTCTGTGGGACAGAATGGCCAAGTCATCAGCAAACTCCAAATCTTCTAGTTTTTGCATTAGGTTCCACTGGATTCCTTTTCCTGAGCTTGCATAAGCTTCTTTTGTGACCCAGTCTAACACAAGAAGAAACAGAAGTGGTGAAAGGAGGCATCCTTGTTTGACTCCAGTTGTGACATGGAATTCATCTGTTAGTCTACCATTATGTACTACTTGGCAGGTGAAGTTTTCGTACAGATTTCGGATGATGTTAGTTATTTTATTTGGTATTCCATAGTGCCTCATTATTGACCATATAGTTTCTCTATTTATGCTATCAAAGGCCTTTTCAAAGTCCACAAATGTGGCATAGAGTGGAGATTGCCATTCAATAGATTGTTCTATAATTATCCGGAGTGTTGCTATTTGGTCAATGCATGATCTTCCTTTTCTGAACCCAGCTTGTTCTTCTCTCAGGAGATCATCGCAGGCATCTTTTATTCTGTTTAGTATCGTTCTGCTAAAGACCTTGCTTGGTACTGATAGTAGAGTAATTCCTCGCCATTTCTCACATTGTGACAGATCCCCATTCTTTGGAATTTTAATCAGTAAGCCCCTTTTCCATTCTGCAGGAGGGGTTTCAGTTGACCAAATTTTGTTGAAGATACTGTGGAGTTGGTTGATGATTTCAGCTCCTCCTTCTTTTAGGACCTCCGGTGGTATGTTGTCTACACCTGCTGCTTTCCCTGTCTTCATTTGATTGATGGCCGTCCATATTTCTTCTTTGGATATCTCTTCCATATTTATGTCCAGTGTTTCTCCTGTGGTCAAAACGGGTGGGTTCAGAGGGGTCGGTCTGTTTAGGACTTCCTGGAAATATTCTTTCCATCTTCTAAGCTGGTCATCTATGGAGGAAATGACTTTACCTTGTTTATCTCGGACTGGTACATTGTAGTTAGATTTCTTGCCACTCAAGAGTTTAGTAATTTTGTATAACTGTTTTAGATCTCCTTTTCCTGCTGCTTCTTCTGCTTGTTCAGCTAGCTTATTATAAAATAGTCGTTTGTCATTTCTAAGCATTTTTGTGACCTCTTTTGAAATTGTATGGTACTCTTGTTGAGTAAGTTGTTTATGTTTTCTTGTTTTGGCTTGATTCACTTTTTGTTTTGCATGTTTCCTATCTTCAATTCTTTGCCATGTCTCATCGCTGATCCAGTGTTTTTTGTTTTCCGGGGCAGGTTTTAGTATTTCCTTGCAAGATACTGTAATAATTTCTTTGAAGTTATCCCAGGTTTTGTCTATGTTTCCTTCATTATCATCGTCTAGTTGCAGTGCAGCAAATCGGTTTTTAAGGGTTAGCTGTAGTTCGTTCTTTTCCTGTGGGTTTCGGAGCTTGCCTAGGTCAAATCTAATTCGCCTGTCTGTTTTTGGCCTTTGGTTGGCTAGCTTTATTTTTAGCTTGGCCACAACCAGATGGTGGTCTGATCCAATGTCTGCTCCTCTTTTTGTTCGTACATCCTGCAATGTGCTCCTCCAGGTGCGACCTATAGTGATGTGGTCTATTTGATTCTCTGTTTTGTTGTCTGGTGAGACCCACGTTACTTTGTGGCAATTTTTGTGTGGGAAGATGGTGCCTCCAATCACCAGCTCATTGAATGTGCAGAAGTTTGCAAACATCTCTCCATTTTCATTCATGTTGCCCAGTCCATGTATGCCCATTACCTTCTCTCTCTCTATGTTGTCATTGCCAACTTTAGCATTCATATCGCCCATGACGACCAGTATGTCTCTTTTCGGTATTTTATCCATTATACTTTGAAGTTGTTCATAGAATGCAACTTTATCTTCCTCAGGTGCAAGGTTGGTTGGAGCATAGCACATAATGATATGGACATTTTTGAACCTGGACAGGAATTTGGCTCTGATTATTCTGTCTGAAATTGGCTCCCATTCAAGGAGGCTCTTAAATGCGTCTTTGTTCAATAGGAGTGCTACTCCATTTTCATGAGTGTCTTCTTCATTTTCTTTTCCAGAGAAGAGCAGGATTTCACCTGATTGAAGTCTAGTTTCTCCAAATGTGTTCCACCGTACTTCACTTAGTCCCAGAATTTGTAGTTTGTACTTTACCATCTCTTTGGCGACTTGGGCGCATCTGCCTGGTTCCAGTAGTGTTCGGACATTCCATGTTCCCAAGTTGAGAGGTGCCTTGTGGATGAGGTAATTTTTCTTTTTCATCGGTTTGAGTAGGGTGGTCGGCCTTCTGGGACTCTGTTGACTTTCCCCACAAGGCTTCATTAGTCTCCTTTGCGGAGCTCTACTCTCGCCTCTGACTGTGTTATGTGTGTTTGCTTTGCTTTCAGTTTCAGTAACAATGGTATATTGTACGGCATGGTATATGGTTCTGTATGGTAAATGGTTCAGTATGGTATATAGTACGGTATGGTTAGTTTTGCATTATGGTAATTGGTATTGAAAGATATTTGGTATATGGTACTGTATGGAATATGGTACTGTTTCGTATATGGTACGCTATGGTTAATGGTAACTGTATGGTATATTGTTCAATATGGTAATTGGTATTGTATGGTATTTGGTATATGGTACTGTATGGAATATGGTACGGTATGGTAAATAATACGGTATAGTATATGGTACTGTATGGTTATTAGTTTCGTATGGTATATGTTATATGGTACTGTATGGAATATGGTTCAGTATGGTATATGGTTTGGTATGGTAAATGGTACGGTATAATATATGGTACGGTATGGTACATAGTGCAGTATGATAATTGGTATTGTATGATATTTGGTATATGGTACTGAGGAATATGGTACTGTATAGTCTATAGTACAGACTGTATGGTAATTGGTATTGTATGATATATGGTATATGATACTGTATTCGAAATGGTACGGTATCTTAAAAGGTACGGTATAGTATATGGTATAGTATGGTGAATGGTATTGTATTGAATTTGTTATATGGTACTATATGGAATATGGAAAGGTATAGTATATGTAACGGAATGGTATATTGTACAGTATGGTAATTGGTATTGTGTTATTTGGTATATGGTACTGTATGGTATATGGTAAAGTATGGTATATGGTACGGTATGGTAATTGGTATTGTATGATATTTGGTGTATGGTACTGTATGGTATTTGGTATATGGAACTGTATGGTATAAGGTCCGGGATGGTAAATGGTCTGGTATGGTATATTGTTCAATATAGTAATTGGAATTGTATTGTATTTGGTATATAGTACTGTGTAGAATGTGGTACAATATGGTTTAACGTACGGTATGATATATGGTACGGTATGATATATAGTTTGGTCTGGTACATGGTACGTTATGGTGTATAGTACAGTATGGTACATTAGACATTATTGTAATTGTTACCAAACAATATACCGTTCCATACACCATACCGTACCATTTACAATACAGTAACAAAAATCTAAATCATATACCGTACTATTTACCATACCGTATAACTTGCCATACAGTACCATATACCATATTTTACAAAACACCAAAACGTACCATTTACAATACAGTAACATATACCAAACCATATACCGTAACATATACCATAACGTAACATTTACCATAAAGTACCATATACCATACTGTACAAAAAACCATACCGAACCATTTACAATACAATAACATTTACCAAACAATATACCGTACCATATACCATACCGTGACATTTACCATAAAATACTATAACCATACTATACAATATACTATACCGTGCCATTCACAATACAGTAACATATAAAAAATCACCACGTACCGTACCAAACACCATACCGTAACATTTACCATAGATTACCATATACCATACTATACAATACCTTACCATTTACAATACAGTAAACATATACCAAACCATATACTGTACCAATTACCCATACCGTAACATTTGCCATAAAGTACTATATACCATACAGTAAAATATACCATACCACCATTTACAATATCGTAACATATACCAAACCATATACCGTACCATATACCATACAGTAACATTTACAATAAAGTACAATATACCATACAGTAAAATATACCATACCACCATTTACAATATCGTAACATATACCAAACCATATACCGTACCATATACCATACCGTAACATTTACCATTAAGTACCATATACTATACTGTGCAATATACCATACCGTACAATTTACAATATTGTAACATATGAAAAATTATATATCGTACCAATTACCATACCGTAATATTTACAATAAAGTACCATATACCATACAGTAAAATATACCATAACACCATTTACAATACCGTAACAGATACCAAAACATGTAACGTATCATATACCATATGGTAACATTTACCATAAAGTACCTATACCATACTGTACAATATACCATACCGTACCATTTACCATACTATACAATATACCAAACCAAACCATTTACAATACAGTAACAAATGAAAAACCATATAGCGTACCATATACCAAACGGTAACATTTACCATAAAATACCATATACCATACTGTACAATATGCCATACCGTACCATTTACAATAATGTAACATATGAAAAATCATATACCGTACCAATTACCATACCGTAACATTTACTACACGGTACAATATACCATACAGTACAATATAACATACCATACCATTTACAATACCGTAACATATACCAAACCATATACCGTACCAATTACCATACCGTAACATTTACCATAGAGTACCATATACCATAACAAACCATTTACAATACCGTAACATATACCAAACCATATACCGTACCATATGCCATACAGGTAACATTTACCATAGAGTACCATATACCAGACTGTACAATATACCATACCGTACCAATTACATTACTGTAACATATGAAAAACCATATACCGTACCAATTACCACACCGTAACATTTACCATAATGTACTATATACCATACAGTAAAATATACCATACCATTTACAATACCGTAACGAATAACAAACCATATACCGCACCATATACGATACGGTAACATTTAGCATAAAGTATCATATACCATAATGTACAATATACCAAACCGTACCATTTAAAATACTGTCACATATGAAAAACCATATACCGTACCAATTACCACAACGTACTATTTACCATAATGTACTATATACCATTCTGTACTATATACAATACCGCACTATTTACAATATTTTAACATATGAAAAATCTCAAAACCGTACCAATTACCATACCGTAACATTTACCATAAAGTACCATATACCAGACTGTACAATATAACATACCGTACCATTTACAAAACCGTACCATATGAAAAACCATATACCGTTCCATATACCATACCGTAACATTTACCACAGAGTACCATATACCAGACTGTACAATATACCATACCATACCATTTGCCAAACCGTAACATATGAAAAACCATATACCGTACCAATTACCATACCGTAACATTTACCATAGAGTACTATGTACCATTCTGTACAATATACCATACCGTACCATTTACAATACCTTAAAATATACCAAACCATAAACAGCACCATATATCTTACCGTAACATTTACCATAAATACCATATACCATACTGTACAATATACCAGACCGTACAATTTACAATACTGTAACATATACTAAACCATATACCGTACCATATACAATACGGTAACATTTACCATAGAGTACCATATACCATACTGTACAATATACCAAACCGTACCATTTACAATACAATAACATAAAAAACCATATACCGTATCATATACCATACCGTAACATTTACCAAGGAGTACCATATACCATACTTTACAATATACCATTTTGTACGATTTACAATACTGTAACATATGAAAAATCATATATCGTACCAATTACCATACCGTAACATTTACCACACAGTACAATATACCATACAAAACAATATATCATACCGTACAATTTACAATACCGTAACATATACCAAACCATATACCGCACCATATACAATAAAGTACCATATACTATACTGTACAATATACCATTACGTACCATTTACAATACTGTAACATATGAAAAATCATATACCGTACCAATTACCATACCGTAATATTTACCAAAGAGTACCATATACCATACAGCACAATATACCATACGTACCATTTACAATACCTTAACATATACCAAACCATATACCGTACCAATTACCATACCGTAACATTTACCATAGAGAATCATATACCATACAGTACAATATATCATACCGTACCATTTACAATACCGTAACATATAAAAAACTCAAAAACGTACCAATTACCATACCGTAACATTTACCATAAAGTACCATACAACATACTGTACAATATACCATACCGTACCATTTAAAATACAGTAACATATAAAAATCTATATACCGTACCATATACCATACCGTAACATTTACCACAGAGTACCATATCAGACTGTACAATATACCATACCGTACAATTTACAATACCTTAACATATACTAAACCATATACCGTACCATATACAATACGGTAACATTTACCATAGAGTACCATATACCATACTGTACAATATACCATACCGTACAATTTACAATATTTTAACATATGAAAAATCTGAAAACCATACCAATTACCATACAGTAACATTTACCATACCGTACCATTTACCATACTGTACAATATACCAAACCAAACTATTTACAATACAGTAACATATGAAAAACCATATAGCGTACCATATACCAAACGGTAACATTTACCATAAGGTACCATATACCATACTGTACAATATACCATACCGTACAATTTACAATACTGTAACATATACTTAACCATATACCGTAACATATACCATACGTTACAATATACCATACAGTAAAATATACCATAACATACCATTTACAATACTGTAACATATACCAAACCACATACCGCACCATATACCATATGGTAACATTTACCACAGAGTACCATATACCAGACTGTACAATATACCATACCATACCATTTGCCAAACCGTAACATATGAAAAACCATATACCGTACCAATTACCATACCGTAACATTTACCATAGAGTACTATGTACCATTCTGTACAATATACCATACCGTACCATTTACAATACCTTAAAATATACCAAACCATAAACAGCACCATATATCATACCGTAACATTTACCATAAATACCATATACCATACTGTACAATATACCAGACCGTACAATTTACAATACTGTAACATATACTAAACCATATACCGTACCATATACAATACGGTAACATTTACCATAGAGTACCATATACCATACTGTACAATATACCAAACCGTACCATTTACAATACAATAACATATAAAAAACCATATACCGTACCATATACCATACCGTAACATTTACCAAGGAGTACCATATACCATACTGTACAATATACCATATTTGTACGATTTACAATACTGTAACATATGAAAAATCATATATCGTACCAATTACCATACCGTAACATTTACCACACAGTACAATATACCATACAGAAACAATATATCATACCGTACAATTTACAATACCGTAACATATACCAAACCATATACCGCACCATATACAATAAAGTACCATATACTATACTGTACAATATACCATTACGTACCATTTACAATACTGTAACATATGAAAAATCATATACCGTACCAATTACCATACCGTAATATTTACCAAAGAGTACCATATACCATACAGCACAATATACCATACGTACCATTTACAATACCTTAACATATACCAAACCATATACCGTACCAATTACCATACCGTAACATTTACCATAGAGAATCATATACCATGCAGTACAATATATCATACCGTACCATTTACAATACCGTAACATATAAAAAACTCAAAAACGTACCAATTACCATACCGTAACATTTACCATAAAGTACCATACAACATACTGTACAATATACCAAACCGTACCATTTAAAATACAGTAACATATAAAAATCTATATACCGTACCATATACCATACCGTAACATTTACCACAGAGTACCATATCAGACTGTACAATATACCATACCGTACAATTTACAATACCTTAACACATACTAAACCATATACCGTACCATATACAATACGGTAACATTTACCATAGAGTACCATATACCATACTGTACAATATACCATACCGTACAATTTACAATATTTTAACATATGAAAAATCTGAAAACCATACCAATTACCATACAGTAACATTTACCATACCGTACCATTTACCATACTGTACAATATACCAAACCAAACTATTTACAATACAGTAACATATGAAAAACCATATAGCGTACCATATACCAAACGGTAACATTTACCATAAAGTACCATATACCATACTGTACAATATACCATACCGTACAATTTACAATACTGTAACATATACTTAACCATATACCGTAACATATACCATACGTTACAATATACCATACAGTAAAATATACCATAACATACCATTTACAATACTGTAACATATACCAAACCACATACCGCACCATATACCATATGGTAACATTTACCATAAAGTACCATATACCATACTGTACAATATACCATACCGTACCATTTACCATACTGTACAATATACCAAACCAAACCATTTACAATACAGTAACATATACCAAACCATATACCGCACCATATACCAAACGGTAACATTTACCATAAAGTACCATATACCAATCTGTACAATATGCCATACCGTACCATTTACAATACTGTAACATATGAAAAATCATATACCGTACCAATTACCATACCGTAACATTTACTATACGGTACAATATACCATACAGTACAATATACCATACAGTACAATATACCATAACATACCATTTACAATACCGTAACATATACCAAACCATATACCGCACCATATACCATACGGTAACATTTACCATAAAGTATCATATACCATACTGTACAATATACCATACCGTACCATTTACAATATGTTAACATATGAAAAATCTGAAAACCATACCAATTACCATACAGTAACATTTACCATAGAGTACCATATACCATACAGTACAATATACCATACCATTCCATTTACAATACCGTAACATATACCAAACCACATACCGCACCATATACCATACGGTAACATTTACCATAAAGTATCATATACCATACTGTACAATATACCAAACCGTACCATTTAAAATACAGTAACATATAAAAATCCATATACCGTACCATATGCCATACCGTAACATTTACCATAGAGTACCATATGCCAGACTGTACAATATACCATACCGGACCATTTACAATACTGTAACATATGAAAATACCATATACCGTACCAATTACCACACCGTACTATTTACCATAATGTACTATATACCATTCTGTACTATATACCATACCGTACAATTTACAATACCGTAAGATATACCAAATTATATACCTTACCATATACCATACGGTAACATTTACAATAATGTACTATATAACATTCTGCACAATATACCATACCGTACCATTTACAATACAGTAACATATAAAAATCCATATACCGTACCATATGCCATACGGTAACATTTACCATAGAGTACCATATACCATACTGTGCAATATACCAAACCGTACCATTTACATTACTGTAACATATGAAAAACCATATACCGTACCAATTACCATACCGTAACATTTACCATAATGTACTATATACCATACAGTAAAATATACCATATCTTTTACAATACCGTAACATATACCAAACCATAAACCGCACCATATACCATACGGTAACATTTAGCATAAAGTATCATATACCATACTGTACAATTTACCAAACCGTACCATTTAAAATACTGTTACATATGAAAAACCATATACCGTACCAATTACCACAACGTACTATTTACCATAATGTACTATATACCATTCTGTACTATATACCATACCGCACCATTTACAATACTTTAACATATGAAAAATCTCAAAACCGTACCAATTACCATACCGTAACATTTACCATAAAGTACTATATACCATACTTTACAATATACCATATTTGTACCATTTACAATACTGTAACATATGAAAAATCATATACCGTACCAATTACCATACCGTAACATTTACCATAAAATACTATATACCATTGTGTACAATATACCATACCGTACCATTTACAATACCTTTACATATACAAAACCATATACCGTACCATATACCATACGGTAACATTTAACATAAAGTACCATATACAATATACCATATACAAGTACTGTACAATATACCATACCGTACCATTTACTATACTGTAACCTATGAAAAATCATATATCGTACCAATTACCATACCGTAACATTTACCATAGAGAATCATATACCATGCAGAACAATATACCATACCGTACATTTTACAATACCGTAACGTATACCAAACCATATACCGTACATTATAACAAACGGTAACATTTACTATAAAGAACTATATACCATTCTGTACAATATACCATACCGTACCATTTACAATACCGTATCATATACCAAACCACATACCGTACAATATACCATACGGTAACATTTAACATAAAGTGACATATACCATACTGTACAATATACCAAACCGTACCATTTACAATACTTTAACATATGAAAAATCTCAAAACCGTACCAATTACCATACCGTAACATTTACCATACGGTACAATATACCATACAGTACAATATACCATACCATACCATTTACAATACCTTAACATATACCAAACCATATATCGCACCATATACCATTCGGTAACATTTATCATAAAGTACCATATACCATACTGTACAATATGCCATACCGTACCATTTACAATACTGTAATATATGAAAAATCATATACGGTACCAATTACCATACCGTAACATTTACCATACGGTACAATATACCATACAGTACAATATACCATACCACTCCATTTACACTACCGTAACATATACCAAACCATATACCGCACCATATACCATACGATAACATTTACCATAAAGTATCACATACCATACTGTACAATATACCAAATTGTACCATTTAAAATACAGTAACATATAAAAATCCTTATACCGTACCATATGCCATACCGTATTATTTACCACAAAGTACCCTATACCATACTGTACAATATGCCATATCGTACCATTTACAATACTGTAACATATGAAAAATCATATACCGTACCAATTACCATACCGTAACATTTACCATAATTTACTATATACCATTCTGTACTATATACCATACCGTACCATTTACAATACCATAACATATACCAAATCATATACCATACCATATACCATAAGGTAACATTTAACATAAAGTACCATATACCATACTGTACAATATACCATTTTGTACATTTTACAATACTGTAACATATGAAAAATCATATATCGTACCAATTACCATACCGTAACATTTACCAAACAGTACAATATACCATACAGTACAATATATCATACAGTACCATTTACAATACCGTAACATATACCAAACCATATACCGCGCCATTTACCATAAACTACCATATACCTTTCTGTACAATATACCAAACCGTACCATTTACAATACCGTGACATATACCAAACCATATACCGTACCAATTACCATACCGTAACATTTACCATAAAGTACTATATACCATACTTTACAATATACCATTTTGTACAATTTACAATACTGTAACATATGAAAAATCATATACCGTACCAATTACCATACCGTAACATTTACCATAAAGTACTATATACCATTGTGTACAATATACCATACCGTACCATTTACAATACCTTAACATATACAAAACCATATACGGTACCATATACCATACGGTAACATTTAACATAAAGTACCATATACAATATACCATATACAAGTACTGTACAATATACCATACCGTACCATTTACTATACTGTAACCTATGAAAAATCATATATCGTACCAATTACCATACCGTAACATTTACCATAGAGAATCATATACCATGCAGTACAACATACCATACCGTACATTTTACAATACCGTAACATATACCAAACCATATACCGTACATATAACAAACGGTAACATTTACCATAAAGTACCATATACCATACTGTACAATATACCAAACCGTACCATTTACAATACTGTAACATATAAAAAACTCATATACCGTACCAATTACCATACCGTAACATTTACCATACGGTACAATATACCATACAGTACAATATACCATACCATACCATTTACAATACCGTAACATATACCAAACCATATACCGCACCATATACCATACGGTAACATTTACCATAAAGTACCATATACCATACTGTACAATATGCCATACCGTACCATTTACAATACTGTAACATATGAAAAATCATATACCGTACCAATTACCATACCGTAACATTTACCATACGGTACAATATACCATACAGTACAATATACCATACCATACCATTTACAATACCGTAACATATACCAAACCATATACCGCACCATATACCATACGATAACATTTACCATAAAGTACCATATACCATACTGTACAATATACCAAACCGTACCATTTACAATACAGTAACATATAAAAACCATATACCGTACCATATACCATACCGTAACATTTACCATAGAGTACCATATACCAGACTGTACAATATACCATACCGTACCATTTACAATACTGTAACATATGAAAAACCATATACCGTACCAATTACCATACCGTAACATTTACCATAATGTACCATATACCATACTGTACAATATACCATACCGTACCATTTACAATACCGTAACATATACCAAATCATATACCGTACCATATACCATAAGGTAACATTTAACATAAAGTACCATATACCATACTGTACAATATACCAAACCGTACCATTTACAATACAGTAACATATAAAAATCCATATACCGTACCATATACCATACCGTAACATTTACCATAGAGTACCATATACCAGACTGTACAATATACCATACCGTACCATTTACAAAACTGTAACATATGAAAAACCATATACCGTACCAATTACCATACCGTATGGTATATGGTATGCTATATGGTTTGGTATATGTTACTGTATTGTAAATGGTACGGTATGGTATATTGTACAGTATGGTATATGGTACTTTATGATAAATGTTAAGGTATGTTAATTGCTACGGTATTGAGATTTTTCATATGTTAAAGTATTGTAAATGGTACGGTTTGGTATAGGGTACGGTGGTGGTCGAGTGGTGGTCGAGTGGCAGCGCACTGGACTGTCATACCGATGGTCACGGGTTCGAATCCGTGTGAAGGCAAGGGTTTGTTCCCGGGGCCTAGGGCGTCCCTGAGTCACCCCGCTCTGAATGGGTACCTAACACTACATGTAGTTAGGCGGCTGGGTAATGCGTGGAACCCACAAAGCCGTGGCATGTGAATGCTGCATCACTTGCCAACAGATCATCTGTCATGGTCTGTGGACGCAACTATCTTCTGCATAGAAGGAGCGTCTGTATAGATAAGATAAGATAAGATAAGATATTGTACAGTATGGTATATGGTACTTTATGGTAAAAGTTACG
This sequence comes from Ampullaceana balthica, assembly GCA_944989445.1. NCBI lineage: Eukaryota > Metazoa > Mollusca > Gastropoda > Lymnaeidae > Ampullaceana > Ampullaceana balthica. The sequence goes on along the minus strand of CALYLW010000614.1, from coordinate 28,979 downwards.
GTGTGGTATATGGTGCGGTATATTGTACTGTGTGGTAAATGTTACGGTATAATAATTGGTACGCTATATGGTTTTTCATTTGTTACAGTATTGTAAATGTACGGTATGGTATATTGTACAGTATGGTATATGGTACTTTATGGTAAATGTTACCGTATGGTATATGGTACGGTATATGATTTGGTATATGTTACTGTATTGTAAATGGTACGGTATGGTATATTGTACAGTATGGTATATGGTACTCTATGTTAAATGTTACGGTATGGTATATGGTACGGTATATGATTTGGTATATGTTACTGTATTGTAAATGGTACGGTATGGTATATTGTACAGTATGGTATATGTACATTATGGTAAATGTTACGGTATGGTATATAGTACGGTATATGATTTGGTATATGTTACTGTATTGTAAATGGTACGGTATGGCATATAGTACAGAATGGTATATAGTAAATTATGGTAAATGTTACGGTATGGTAATTGGTACGGTATATGATTTTTCATATGTTACAGTATTGTAAATGGTACGGTATGGCATATTGTACAGTATGGTATATGGTACTTTATGGTAAATGTTACGGTAAGATATATGGTTCGGTTTATGGTTTGGTATATGTTAAGGTATTGTAAATGGTACGTTATGGTATATTGTACATAATGGTATATAGTACATTATGGTAAATGTTACGGTATGGTAGTTGGCACGGTATATGGTTTTTCATATGTTACAGTTTTGTAAATGGTACGGTATGGTATATTGTACAGTATGGTATATGGTACTCTATGGTAAATGTTACGGTATGGTATATGTTACGGTATATGGATTTTTATATGTTACTGTATTGTAAATGGTACGGTTTGGTATATTGTACAGTATGGTATATGATACTTTATGGTAAATGTTACTGTTTGGTATATGGTGCGGTATATGGATTTTTATATGTTACTGTATTGTAAATGGTTTGGTTTGGTATATTGTACAGTATGGTATATGATACTTTATGGTAAATGTTACGGTATGGTAATTGGTACGGTTTTGAGATTTTTTATATGTTTAAGTATTGTAAATGGTACGGTTTGGTGTATTGTACAGTATGGTATATGTTACTTTATGTTAAATGTTACCGTATGGTATATGGTACGGTATATGGTTTAGTATATGTTACGTTATTTTAAATTGTACGGTATGGCATATTGTACAGTATGGTATATGGTACTTTATGGTAAATGTTACGGTAAGATATATATGTTGCGGTTTATGGTTTGGTATATGTTACTGTATGGTATATGGTGCGGTATATGGTTTGGTATGGTTTCATACAATGATTGTACGGTTTGGTATATTGTACAGAATGGTATATGATACTTTATGTTAAATGTTACCGTATGGTATATGGTGCGGTATATGGTTTGGTATATGTTACGGTATTGTAAATGGTACGGTATGGTATATTGTACAGTATGGTATATGGTACTTTATGGTAAATGTTACGGTAAGACAGTGTTGTCCAACCGGTGTGCCGCGGCACACTAGTGTGCCTCCAGAAACTTTTAGTGTGCCGCGAAAGATTTCAAAAATACCATACATTGCTAGGCTTTTCGAAACTTCCAGTTTTGAAAATAAATAAATCCTTAACCGAAAAAGAATTGAATAAAAACGTTTCATGTTTGTATTGTTCTGGTTGTGAGAATCTCTTGAAAGCTACACAATTTCTCTCCTCCATTGGGAATAAATATCTGTTGTAAGTAAATAAAAACCCTTTCCTGCTGTTCACTTTTTGAAAACTTTTAATTACAGACGTCTATGGATAATTTTTTTAAGAGAAGCCAGAAGGATTCCAGCGAGCATCAAAACGGAGAGAGAGCTGCGAAATCCAAGAAGAATGTTGCCAAACGGAAATATCACGAGGAATATCTTGAGTATGGTTTCATACAATGTGCGAATTATCTTTCTCTTCCGTTTTGTCTTAATTGTAACATGGCATTGTCCAACGAGTCCATGAACCCCAGTAAAATGAAGCGGCATTTGAACTCAAATCATCCAGGATTGAAAGACAAGCCGAAAAGTTATTTCGCATCCATTCGGTCCAACTTAGAGCAGCAATAAAAAATAATGAAGAAATTTTCTTCAATTCCTGTCAAAGCTCAGTTAGCAAGCTATAAAATTGTGAATCTTTTGGTCAAACAAAAGAAATCTCATTTGGACGCTGAGACAATCATATTGCAAATTGCCGTCTTTACGAATCGCAATTGAGACTATGGAGTTGGGACCCGACGCTGTTAAAAAAATAAATAAGATTCCACTGTCTCACCAGACGATGGGACGTCGGATTGCTGACATTTCGACAGATTTGGACAATCAAATTAAATAGCATTTTGCGGAAGCCGACGACACCCAAAAGCTCTGGGCAATGCAAAGCGATGAAAGTACTGACATCAGCGGAAAGGCGCAACTGCTCGCATACTGCTGCAGAGAAATGAGAGTTTGCTTATCCAGCAATGAGCCGCGTTTTGAGATCATCTGCTCCAAAGAAAACGCTCAAGTATCTCATTAATTATGAAACATCTTTTAAATAAACACTGATTTCTTGTTTTTTTGTTAGGTGTGCCGCGCAAATTTTTTACCAGTTTAGTGTGCCGTGAACGATTTTCGGTTGGACAACACTGCGGTAAGATATATGGTGCGGTTTATGGTTTGGTATATGTTACTATATTGTAGATTGTACGGTTTGGTGTATTGTACAGTATGGTATATGATACTTTATGGTAAATGTTACCGTATGGTATATGGTGCGGTATATGGTTTGGTATATGTTACTGTATTGTAGATTGTACGGTTTGGTATATTGTACAGTATGGTATATGATACATTATGGTAAATGTTACCGTTTGGTATATGGTGCGGTATATGGATTTTTATATGTTACTGTATTGTAAATGGTTTAATTTGGTATATTGTACAGTATGGTATATGATACTTTATGGTAAATGTTACGGTATGGTAATTGGTACGGTTTTGAGATTTTTTATATGTTAAAGTATTGTAAATGGTACGGTTTGGTGTATTGTACAGTATGGTATATGTTACTTTATGTTAAATGTTACCGTATGGTATATGGTAGGGTATATGGTTTAGTATATGTTACGTTATTTTAAATTGTACGGTATGGCATATTGTACAGTATGGTATATGGTACTTTATGGTAAATGTTACGGTAAGATATATGGTGCGGTTTATGGTTTGGTATATGTTACTGTATTGTAGATTGTACGGTTTGGTATATTGTACAGAATGGTATATGATACTTTATGTTAAATGTTACCGTATGGTATATGGTGCGGTATATGGTTTGGTATATGTTACGGTATTGTAAATGGTACGGTATGGTATATTGTACAGTATGGTATATGGTACTTGATGGTAAATGTTACGGTAAGACAATGTTGTCCAACCGGTGTGCCGCGGCACACTAGTGTGCCGCCAGAAACTTTTAGTGTGCCGCGAAAGATTTCAAAAATACCATACATTGCTAGGCTTTTCGAAACTTCCAGTTTTGAAAAAAAAATCCTTAACCGAAAAAGAATTGAATAAAAACGTTTCATGTTTGTATTGTTCTGGTTGTGAGAATCTCTTGAAAGCTACACAATTTCTCTCCTCAATTGGGAATAAATATCTGTTGTAAGTAAATAAAAACCCTTTCCTGCTGTTCACTTTTTAAAAACTTTTAATTACAGACGTCTATGGATAATTTTTTTAAGAGAAGCCAGAAGGATTCCAGCGAGCATCAAAACGGAGAGAGAGCTGCGAAATCCAAGAAGAATGTTGCCAAACGGAAATATCACGAGGAATATCTTGAGTATTGCTTCATACAATGTGCGAATGATCTTTCTCTTCCGTTTTGTCTTAATTGTAACATGGCATTGTCCAACGAGTCCATGAACCCCAGTAAAATGGAGCGGCATCTGAACTCAAATCATCCAGGATTGAAAGACAAGCCGAAAAGTTATTTCGCATCCATTCGGTCCAACTTAGAGCAGCAATAAAAAATAATGAAGAAATTTTTCTCAATTCCTGTCAAAGCTCAGTTAGCAAGCTATAAAATTGTGAATCTTTTGGTCAAACAAAAGAAATCTCATTTGGACGCTGAGACAATCATATTGCAAATTGCCGTCTTTACGAATCGCAATTGAGACTATAGAGTTGTGACCCGACGCTGTTGAAAAAATAAATAAGATTCCACTGTCTCACCAGACGATGAGACGTCGGATTGCTGACATTTCGACAGATTTGGACAATCAAATTAAATAGCATTTTGCGGAAGCCGACGACACCCAAAAGCTCTGGGCAATGCAAAGCGATGAAAGTACTGACATCAGCGGAAAGGCGCAACTGCTCGCATACTGCTGCAGAGAAATGAGAGTTTGCTTATCCAGCAATGAGCCGCGTTTTGAGCTCATCTGCTCCAAAGAAAACGCTCAAGTATCTCATTAATTATGAAACATCTTTTAAATAAACACTGATTTCTTGTTTTTTTGTTAGGTGTGCCGCGCAAAGTTTTTACCAGTTTAGTGTGCCGTGAACGATTTTCGGTTGGACAACACTGCGGTAAGATATATGGTGCGGTTTATGGTTTGTTATATGTTACTATATTGTAGATTGTACGGTTTGGTGTATTGTACAGTATGGTATATGATACATTATGGTAAATGTTATCGTATGGTATATGGTGCGGTATATGGTTTGGTATATTTTACTGTATTGTAGATTGTACGGTTTGGTATATTGTACAGTATGGTATATGATACATTATGGTAAATGTTACCGTTTGGTATATGGTGCGGTATATGGATTTTTATATGTTACTGTATTGTAAATGGTTTGGTTTGGTATATTGTACAGTATGGTATATGATACTTTATGGTAAATGTTACGATATGGTAATTGGTACGGTTTTGAGATTTTTTATAAGTTAAAGTATTGTAAATGGTACGGTTTGGTGTATTGTACAGTATGGTATATGTTACTTTATGTTAAATGTTACCGTATGGTATATGGTACGGTATATGGTTTAGTTTATGTTACGTTATTTTAAATTGTACGGTATGGCATATTGTACAGTATGGTATATGGTACTTTATGGTAAATGTTACGGTAAGATATATGGTGCGGTTTATGGTTTGGTATATGTTACTGTATTGTAGATTGTACGGTTTGGTATATTGTACAGAATGGTATATGATACTTTATGGTAAATGTTACCGTATGGTATATGGTGCGGTATATGGTTTGGTATATGTTACGGTATTGTAAATGGTACGGTATGGTATATTGTACAGTATGGTATATGGTACTTTATGGTAAATGTTACGGTAAGACAGTGTTGTCCAACCGGTGTGCCGCGGCACAATAGTGTGCCGCCAGAAACTTTTAGTGTGCCGCGAAAGATTTCAAAAATACCATACATTGCTAGGCTTTTCGAAACTTCCAGTTTTGAAAAAAAATAAATCCTTAACCGAAAAAGAATTGAATAAAAACGTTTCATGTTTGTATTGTACAGTATGGTATATGATACTTTATGGTAAATGTTACTGTTTGGTATATGGTGCGGTATATGGATTTTTATATGTTACTGTATTGTAAATGGTTTGGTTTGGTATATTGTACAGTATGGTATATGATACTTTATGGTAAATGTTACGGTATGGTAATTGGTACGGTTTTGAGATTTTTTATATGTTTAAGTATTGTAAATGGTACGGTTTGGTGTATTGTACAGTATGGTATATGTTACTTTATGTTAAATGTTACCGTATGGTATATGGTACGGTATATGGTTTAGTATATGTTACGTTATTTTAAATTGTACGGTATGGCATATTGTACAGTATGGTATATGGTACTTTATGGTAAATGTTACGGTAAGATATATATGTTGCGGTTTATGGTTTGGTATATGTTACTGTATGGTATATGGTGCGGTATATGGTTTGGTATGGTTTCATACAATGATTGTACGGTTTGGTATATTGTACAGAATGGTATATGATACTTTATGTTAAATGTTACCGTATGGTATATGGTGCGGTATATGGTTTGGTATATGTTACGGTATTGTAAATGGTACGGTATGGTATATTGTACAGTATGGTATATGGTACTTTATGGTAAATGTTACGGTAAGACAGTGTTGTCCAACCGGTGTGCCGCGGCACACTAGTGTGCCTCCAGAAACTTTTAGTGTGCCGCGAAAGATTTCAAAAATACCATACATTGCTAGGCTTTTCGAAACTTCCAGTTTTGAAAATAAATAAATCCTTAACCGAAAAAGAATTGAATAAAAACGTTTCATGTTTGTATTGTTCTGGTTGTGAGAATCTCTTGAAAGCTACACAATTTCTCTCCTCCATTGGGAATAAATATCTGTTGTAAGTAAATAAAAACCCTTTCCTGCTGTTCACTTTTTGAAAACTTTTAATTACAGACGTCTATGGATAATTTTTTTAAGAGAAGCCAGAAGGATTCCAGCGAGCATCAAAACGGAGAGAGAGCTGCGAAATCCAAGAAGAATGTTGCCAAACGGAAATATCACGAGGAATATCTTGAGTATGGTTTCATACAATGTGCGAATTATCTTTCTCTTCCGTTTTGTCTTAATTGTAACATGGCATTGTCCAACGAGTCCATGAACCCCAGTAAAATGAAGCGGCATTTGAACTCAAATCATCCAGGATTGAAAGACAAGCCGAAAAGTTATTTCGCATCCATTCGGTCCAACTTAGAGCAGCAATAAAAAATAATGAAGAAATTTTCTTCAATTCCTGTCAAAGCTCAGTTAGCAAGCTATAAAATTGTGAATCTTTTGGTCAAACAAAAGAAATCTCATTTGGACGCTGAGACAATCATATTGCAAATTGCCGTCTTTACGAATCGCAATTGAGACTATGGAGTTGGGACCCGACGCTGTTAAAAAATAAATAAGATTCCACTGTCTCACCAGACGATGGGACGTCGGATTGCTGACATTTCGACAGATTTGGACAATCAAATTAAATAGCATTTTGCGGAAGCCGACGACACCCAAAAGCTCTGGGCAATGCAAAGCGATGAAAGTACTGACATCAGCGGAAAGGCGCAACTGCTCGCATACTGCTGCAGAGAAATGAGAGTTTGCTTATCCAGCAATGAGCCGCGTTTTGAGATCATCTGCTCCAAAGAAAACGCTCAAGTATCTCATTAATTATGAAACATCTTTTAAATAAACACTGATTTCTTGTTTTTTTGTTAGGTGTGCCGCGCAAATTTTTTACCAGTTTAGTGTGCCGTGAACGATTTTCGGTTGGACAACACTGCGGTAAGATATATGGTGCGGTTTATGGTTTGGTATATGTTACTATATTGTAGATTGTACGGTTTGGTGTATTGTACAGTATGGTATATGATACTTTATGGTAAATGTTACCGTATGGTATATGGTGCGGTATATGGTTTGGTATATGTTACTGTATTGTAGATTGTACGGTTTGGTATATTGTACAGTATGGTATATGATACATTATGGTAAATGTTACCGTTTGGTATATGGTGCGGTATATGGATTTTTATATGTTACTGTATTGTAAATGGTTTAATTTGGTATATTGTACAGTATGGTATATGATACTTTATGGTAAATGTTACGGTATGGTAATTGGTACGGTTTTGAGATTTTTTATATGTTAAAGTATTGTAAATGGTACGGTTTGGTGTATTGTACAGTATGGTATATGTTACTTTATGTTAAATGTTACCGTATGGTATATGGTAGGGTATATGGTTTAGTATATGTTACGTTATTTTAAATTGTACGGTATGGCATATTGTACAGTATGGTATATGGTACTTTATGGTAAATGTTACGGTAAGATATATGGTGCGGTTTATGGTTTGGTATATGTTACTGTATTGTAGATTGTACGGTTTGGTATATTGTACAGAATGGTATATGATACTTTATGTTAAATGTTACCGTATGGTATATGGTGCGGTATATGGTTTGGTATATGTTACGGTATTGTAAATGGTACGGTATGGTATATTGTACAGTATGGTATATGGTACTTGATGGTAAATGTTACGGTAAGACAATGTTGTCCAACCGGTGTGCCGCGGCACACTAGTGTGCCGCCAGAAACTTTTAGTGTGCCGCGAAAGATTTCAAAAATACCATACATTGCTAGGCTTTTCGAAACTTCCAGTTTTGAAAAAAAAATCCTTAACCGAAAAAGAATTGAATAAAAACGTTTCATGTTTGTATTGTTCTGGTTGTGAGAATCTCTTGAAAGCTACACAATTTCTCTCCTCAATTGGGAATAAATATCTGTTGTAAGTAAATAAAAACCCTTTCCTGCTGTTCACTTTTTAAAAACTTTTAATTACAGACGTCTATGGATAATTTTTTTAAGAGAAGCCAGAAGGATTCCAGCGAGCATCAAAACGGAGAGAGAGCTGCGAAATCCAAGAAGAATGTTGCCAAACGGAAATATCACGAGGAATATCTTGAGTATTGCTTCATACAATGTGCGAATGATCTTTCTCTTCCGTTTTGTCTTAATTGTAACATGGCATTGTCCAACGAGTCCATGAACCCCAGTAAAATGGAGCGGCATCTGAACTCAAATCATCCAGGATTGAAAGACAAGCCGAAAAGTTATTTCGCATCCATTCGGTCCAACTTAGAGCAGCAATAAAAAATAATGAAGAAATTTTTCTCAATTCCTGTCAAAGCTCAGTTAGCAAGCTATAAAATTGTGAATCTTTTGGTCAAACAAAAGAAATCTCATTTGGACGCTGAGACAATCATATTGCAAATTGCCGTCTTTACGAATCGCAATTGAGACTATAGAGTTGTGACCCGACGCTGTTGAAAAAATAAATAAGATTCCACTGTCTCACCAGACGATGAGACGTCGGATTGCTGACATTTCGACAGATTTGGACAATCAAATTAAATAGCATTTTGCGGAAGCCGACGACACCCAAAAGCTCTGGGCAATGCAAAGCGATGAAAGTACTGACATCAGCGGAAAGGCGCAACTGCTCGCATACTGCTGCAGAGAAATGAGAGTTTGCTTATCCAGCAATGAGCCGCGTTTTGAGCTCATCTGCTCCAAAGAAAACGCTCAAGTATCTCATTAATTATGAAACATCTTTTAAATAAACACTGATTTCTTGTTTTTTTGTTAGGTGTGCCGCGCAAAGTTTTTACCAGTTTAGTGTGCCGTGAACGATTTTCGGTTGGACAACACTGCGGTAAGATATATGGTGCGGTTTATGGTTTGTTATATGTTACTATATTGTAGATTGTACGGTTTGGTGTATTGTACAGTATGGTATATGATACATTATGGTAAATGTTATCGTATGGTATATGGTGCGGTATATGGTTTGGTATATTTTACTGTATTGTAGATTGTACGGTTTGGTATATTGTACAGTATGGTATATGATACATTATGGTAAATGTTACCGTTTGGTATATGGTGCGGTATATGGATTTTTATATGTTACTGTATTGTAAATGGTTTGGTTTGGTATATTGTACAGTATGGTATATGATACTTTATGGTAAATGTTACGATATGGTAATTGGTACGGTTTTGAGATTTTTTATAAGTTAAAGTATTGTAAATGGTACGGTTTGGTGTATTGTACAGTATGGTATATGTTACTTTATGTTAAATGTTACCGTATGGTATATGGTACGGTATATGGTTTAGTTTATGTTACGTTATTTTAAATTGTACGGTATGGCATATTGTACAGTATGGTATATGGTACTTTATGGTAAATGTTACGGTAAGATATATGGTGCGGTTTATGGTTTGGTATATGTTACTGTATTGTAGATTGTACGGTTTGGTATATTGTACAGAATGGTATATGATACTTTATGGTAAATGTTACCGTATGGTATATGGTGCGGTATATGGTTTGGTATATGTTACGGTATTGTAAATGGTACGGTATGGTATATTGTACAGTATGGTATATGGTACTTTATGGTAAATGTTACGGTAAGACAGTGTTGTCCAACCGGTGTGCCGCGGCACAATAGTGTGCCGCCAGAAACTTTTAGTGTGCCGCGAAAGATTTCAAAAATACCATACATTGCTAGGCTTTTCGAAACTTCCAGTTTTGAAAAAAAATAAATCCTTAACCGAAAAAGAATTGAATAAAAACGTTTCATGTTTGTATTGTACAGTATGGTATATGATACTTTATGGTAAATGTTACTGTTTGGTATATGGTGCGGTATATGGATTTTTATATGTTACTGTATTGTAAATGGTTTGGTTTGGTATATTGTACAGTATGGTATATGATACTTTATGGTAAATGTTACGGTATGGTAATTGGTACGGTTTTGAGATTTTTTATATGTTTAAGTATTGTAAATGGTACGGTTTGGTGTATTGTACAGTATGGTATATGTTACTTTATGTTAAATGTTACCGTATGGTATATGGTACGGTATATGGTTTAGTATATGTTACGTTATTTTAAATTGTACGGTATGGCATATTGTACAGTATGGTATATGGTACTTTATGGTAAATGTTACGGTAAGATATATATGTTGCGGTTTATGGTTTGGTATATGTTACTGTATGGTATATGGTGCGGTATATGGTTTGGTATGGTTTCATACAATGATTGTACGGTTTGGTATATTGTACAGAATGGTATATGATACTTTATGTTAAATGTTACCGTATGGTATATGGTGCGGTATATGGTTTGGTATATGTTACGGTATTGTAAATGGTACGGTATGGTATATTGTACAGTATGGTATATGGTACTTTATGGTAAATGTTACGGTAAGACAGTGTTGTCCAACCGGTGTGCCGCGGCACAGTAGTGTGCCTCCAGAAACTTTTAGTGTGCCGCGAAAGATTTCAAAAATACCATACATTGCTAGGCTTTTCGAAACTTCCAGTTTTGAAAATAAATAAATCCTTAACCGAAAAAGAATTGAATAAAAACGTTTCATGTTTGTATTGTTCTGGTTGTGAGAATCTCTTGAAAGCTACACAATTTCTCTCCTCCATTGGGAATAAATATCTGTTGTAAGTAAATAAAAACCCTTTCCTGCTGTTCACTTTTTGAAAACTTTTAATTACAGACGTCTATGGATAATTTTTTTAAGAGAAGCCAGAAGGATTCCAGCGAGCATCAAAACGGAGAGAGAGCTGCGAAATCCAAGAAGAATGTTGCCAAACGGAAATATCACGAGGAATATCTTGAGTATGGTTTCATACAATGTGCGAATTATCTTTCTCTTCCGTTTTGTCTTAATTGTAACATGGCATTGTCCAACGAGTCCATGAACCCCAGTAAAATGAAGCGGCATTTGAACTCAAATCATCCAGGATTGAAAGACAAGCCGAAAAGTTATTTCGCATCCATTCGGTCCAACTTAGAGCAGCAATAAAAAATAATGAAGAAATTTTCTTCAATTCCTGTCAAAGCTCAGTTAGCAAGCTATAAAATTGTGAATCTTTTGGTCAAACAAAAGAAATCTCATTTGGACGCTGAGACAATCATATTGCAAATTGCCGTCTTTACGAATCGCAATTGAGACTATGGAGTTGGGACCCGACGCTGTTAAAAAAATAAATAAGATTCCACTGTCTCACCAGACGATGGGACGTCGGATTGCTGACATTTCGACAGATTTGGACAATCAAATTAAATAGCATTTTGCGGAAGCCGACGACACCCAAAAGCTCTGGGCAATGCAAAGCGATGAAAGTACTGACATCAGCGGAAAGGCGCAACTGCTCGCATACTGCTGCAGAGAAATGAGAGTTTGCTTATCCAGCAATGAGCCGCGTTTTGAGCTCATCTGCTCCAAAGAAAACGCTCAAGTATCTCATTAATTATGAAACATCTTTTAAATAAACACTGATTTCTTGTTTTTTTGTTAGGTGTGCCGCGCAAATTTTTTACCAGTTTAGTGTGCCGTGAACGATTTTCGGTTGGACAACACTGCGGTAAGATATATGGTGCGGTTTATGGTTTGGTATATGTTACTATATTGTAGATTGTACGGTTTGGTGTATTGTACAGTATGGTATATGATACTTTATGGTAAATGTTACCGTATGGTATATGGTGCGGTATATGG
>CALYLW010000614.1:0-16134 GCA_944989445.1 Ampullaceana balthica | reverse complement strand
GTTGGAAGTTCACCATCTTTACAGATCATAAGCCATTACTAGGTTTGTTTGGGGAAAACAAACCCCTGCCTGAGCATGCCTAACCAAGGGTGCAAAGGTGGGCTATCACACTAGCCGCATACAATTATGAATTGAAATACAAACCTGGATCTGAGAATAGTGCAGATGGTCTTAGTCGTTTACCTTTAAAAAACCAAAGCCTTAGCTATGTACCAGAAGATGTATTTGTTCTTTTCACTATCATGGATAACTCCAATATAAATGTGAATGATGTTAAGAGAGAAACACAAAAAGATGAGTGCTTGATAAAAGTATATGAGTACTGTAAGAATGGTTGGCCTGAAGATTCAGTGAATGATGATTTAAGGCCATATAAAATAAGAATAAGAAAAACCCGTAAAAAACCAAGTTTTTGACTATAAATCCTTTATGTACGAGAAGAATTTAAAAGAATGTTCATTATAATACGCAGCGCCAGACCATCCAGAAATACAAAATTGCAGTTGTGTCGTAAAACATGTTTAATATAATGCGCACCGATCAGGAATATGTTTATAAAAAGAGCTGTCAATAAAATACGCACCTTATTGCGCGACAGAAAGGTTGTTCAATATAATACGCACCGCGACGCTCTATCTCAAAAAATAGCATGATACATAGGAATAAAAAAAATAATCTAAAAAATCAATAATTTAATTACGGTACATGCGATCGATCTGAAATTTTGATACATTGTTTTTATCATCGGTACGAAACTGCCTGCAAAATTTCAGCTCGCTATCTTGCGAGCAAGTGGGTTAAAAATCGATCAAAAGTTTTGGCGACAAGCAAGCAAGCAAGCAAGCAAGCAAGGTCGGTCGGTCGGCCGCAGACACCACGAGTTAATATAAAGGATTTAAAAATAGAGTTAAGTCTAGAAGATGGATGTGTGCTATGGAGGTCAAGGGTTATTATACCTAAAATGTTACAAAAAGAAGTTTTAAGAACTTTACATGATACACATCTTGGTTCTTCCAAAATGAAGAGTCTTGCACGATCGTGGTTCTGGTGGCCACATATGGATGCTGATATTGAAAGATATGTAAAGCTTTGTTCAAGCTGTGCACAACATTCAAATCAACCAGCTACAGCACCTTTGCAAAACTGGGATTGGCCAATCGAACCATGGAAACGTATCCATATAGATTTTGCAGGACCCTTCATGAACAAAATGTTCTTAATTGTTATTGATTCACATTCTAAGTGGTTAGAAGTTAAAATCATGAACACAATCACTGCAAGTGATACTATTATAGAACTTAAGGAAATATTTTCAACCCATGGGTTACCTGATCAAATTGTTTCAGATAATGGGCCTAGTTTCACTGCTCATGAATTTAAACTGTTTTGTATAGCAAATGGTATTGAGCATATAACCACATCACCCTTATCATCCTGCTGGGAATGGTTTGGCTGAAAGAGCGGTAGGCATATTCAAAACCGCTATGGTAAAAATGGGTACAGGTAACAAATTTTCTCTCAGGGAAAGAGTTAACAGGTTCTTAGCCAAATACCGCACAACTCCTCATATAACAACAGGTGTTGCACCATGCGAATTGCTGTGTGGTAGAAAAATTAAAACTCACCTAGACCTACTACATCCAACTGTTCAAAGTTCTGTTTCCCAACATCAACATACACAAAAATTAAATCATGACAAAACATCCATTGAGAGAGAGTTTGGGGTTAATGATAATGTGTATCTGAGAAATTATGGGAGAGGGGAAAAATGGATACCAGGTCAAATTGTTCAATGTACAGGACCTGTGTCTTATAAAGTAAAAACAAATAATGGACTTATTGTCCGTAGACATGCAGACCAGTTAAAAATAACTTGTGCAGATAATGAGTGCGAATCTGTCAATCCCACCAGATCTGACCGGTTCACACCAACTCAGTTTGTTCCACAACCAATGTCTGTTGCTATGAGTGAACCAAGTATTCTAGAGTCAGAAAATGTAAATTCTGGAATTAAGGATTTAGATCCTAGACTCCCTGAGCTAGAGAGTCCAGATGGTCAGAATCTTGAGTCACCAAATCAACAGCCACTGAGAAGGTCAAACAGGACAATCAAAGTCCCAGATAAGTTAAATCTTTGATTTTAAAAGTTAAGAGGACTTTGACATCATTGTTTTGTATTTTAATTATGTTGTAGCATATGTTGCATTTGTGGTAAGGATTTAATCTACCAAATGATTCAAATTCATATAATGTTCATGTTACAATATAATTAGTGATTCATTAGATTGTTTAACATTTCAGAAGGAATGCATATATATAGTGTTTTGTATTGACTTTTGAAGTGTTATTAATTGAAAAGGGATCATTATTCATAATTCAGTTTCATACATTCCTTTATAAGATAGCAATGATAAATTCAAGCTTTCTTTTATTATTGCTTGGCAATTCTAATGTTAAAGTAGAAAATAAAAAGGTAATTTTAAGATACTATCATTTATTCTCTTGAAAGCTATGTTAGTATTTACTAAGGGTAAAGGGATGTAATATATTAAGCTTTATTCTTGGGGGAGCTCACTCTCTGTTATTAGTATTAGTCTTATAATGTTTGAGTGATGTCCCTTACATGTTGAGTTCCGTTTTAAGATACAGAAATAAACAAGGTACACTGTAAGATGGCTTCTTCGTCTGTTGTATCATTATAACATCGGCTAAATCTACTTCAAAAATAAAAAGATTAACTGTTGGGTTGTTAGTGAAAGCAAAGTATTTTTCCTTAGTTCTTGAAACCCACCAGAGAATGTACCAAATTTAGCAACTCTCTTGCCCGGATGGCCTGTAGGTGAAATAGTGTTTACCTGTCTTCTATGAAGTGCCCTTCAACCCAGCGATTAAACATTTTTTTTACCCAAACTGATGAGTAAACAGCGATTATAAGGAAGGGGATTTTAAAAAAAAATGAATTTAATGCCATGCTATTTTTCATTTATCCAATGGATTTATTTTTAAATTGAAATTTGATGGTTGATTTATGGTTGTTTTAAGATTTGACGCAACCAAAATTGAAGTCTGGGTAATACGCTAATATGGACTAATTGAATTAACTGAATCTTTTATTTCAAATTTAATAGTGATGCCATGGACAGGATATAATTGTCCAATTACATAATTACACATGAGTACACAAATAGTTACCCTGAACTATTTCAGCATTACTTAATAATTTTACTACATTTTAACTTAAGACTAAATCATTTTTAACAAATTAATTATATTTCTTGAAGAATGTTTGGTGATGAATAAAATTAAAATGAATTCTGTTAATTTCATCCAAGGGGTTCAAAAGCCATGCTGATGAATCTGACAATGAAAGAATAAATCAAATAATGGAAAGAGCTGTTGAAGATGCAGATTGGGTTCTACTTAAGGTAAATGGACTAAAGAGATATTAGTAAATTAATATGTTGGTATTGAATTGTGTGTTGTTCAGTGACAGTGCTCTGAGATTTAAATTGAAGTGATTTATTATCTATCAGTTTATCATACTGAATAAAAATGACTTTTTGCGCATTATAAAATCTTGATTTTTTTATGCCTTAGAAAACACTTAAGTGTGTCGATCATCTTATCTTATCTATTACAGACACCTCTTCTATAATGGTCTTCTATGCAGACATTTAACACTTAAACTTTAAGCCGACTTAAACATGTAATTTTTTAATGTAACAGTTCTAGGTAGTGGTGGTAGTTTTTACTAAATTCTAATACATTTTTCTGCAGCTGCTAATATTGAATGGATGTGTGATTTAATCGATTTATTTCTAATTTAGTAATAAATTTTCAAAGTTTAATAATTGAAATATTGTTGATTTAATTATTTTCAGTATGCAGAAAAGAAAAATAAATGATTAAAATCACTTAGTGGATGCCTGAGTGTTGAAACAGTTCAGGAAGATTTTCCCCACTGTGCAGTGATACCTGCTGATAAACTATGTGCACCATGACAAACTTGACATGTGAGCTTTACAAATGCTGTAACAAAACACACAGTTTTGATTCAAGGCACCCATATGGTACAGCTACAGTCATGGAAAGGAAAC
Organism: Ampullaceana balthica; assembly: GCA_944989445.1. Lineage (NCBI taxonomy): Eukaryota > Metazoa > Mollusca > Gastropoda > Lymnaeidae > Ampullaceana > Ampullaceana balthica. Next base: position 12,037 of record CALYLW010000614.1, on the reverse strand, counting down.
CCTTTTCTCATAAGACTTTAGAGCAGCTCTAAGATGAATGTGAAATAAGGCAGTGAATTGCTTTAATTAAATTACAACAAGCTACCTCCATTGTCCATAAACAGGTCAAGGCTAGGTTGATCAAGGATTTTTCGGAGTACTTGAAAAAATATTTTCATCGTACCTAGCTCAAGTTTTATACATTATACATTGTTTTATTTGTTTAATATTAAACTGTTTCATGCTACATTATTTGATATAAAAGCTGCATATTATAATTTGAAAATAATTCTTTGTTACAAATCTTTTTCTCATAAATGCTGCATTTAACCTCTTAAACATATATTTATTATCAAAAGCTATAATCTACAAATACAAAACAGGAAATGTTGGGTTAACAAATCTCAAAGATGAAATTGTTTTCATACTGCCATGATCTTTAAATGAAATAATTAAAATAATTAATCTGTTTTGTTCTCAAAAAAGCATAGTCAGCTTCATACATTATTAAACTGATGTATTTAACAAAAACAAATTACTAAAGCAATTTGTAATAAGTGTAAGTTTTCTCCCCCTGCTATTTGAGAAAGTTACGCCACAATTTGTCAAACAAAACCTGCACTCTTTAAATGGTTTGAATTGGCCCATTTATGGATAATCTACTAAAAGAATAGAGTAGCTTCCTCTTGGACGCTGTAGTGTTATCTTTATTACCTGAAGTGGCAGTCTATCCATTTATGACAGTGTTGTCCAACCGAAAATCGTTCACGGCACACTAAACTGGTAAAAAAAATTGCGCGGCACACCTCACAAATAAAACAAACCCGTAAAAACAAAGTTTTTGACTATAAATCCCTTATATATGATACATAACTAACAGTATTGATTATTTTCAAACATTTACAGACTGAATCTGTCTTAACACAAGTTTGCTTCATAACCCTAGGGGGGGAGGGGTGGGTGGGAGGGGGAGAGGGGAAAAGTCTGGTCACCGATTCGCTTGACCGAGCTCAGAGTGACACGTAAAATGTAAACAAAAGCGCACCGTCGTTTCGTTGGGTCGCCTCAATGCTCAAACTTTCACGTGGCAAAAAAACAATAACAAATCGTGAATTTAAATTACATACCTCATATAAGGATAAACTAAAAATGCATTAATTTAATTACGGTACGTTCGATCGATCTGAAATTTTGATACGATGCATTGTTAGGTCAGACGGGTCCGTGTGCCAAATTTCAGTTCGATCGGATCATGGGAAGTGGGTCATTTTGGACTTCTGTTTTTCCGCCCGCCGAGCCCAAGACAGAGAGAGAGAGAGACGCCGGTGAAGTTAATATAAGGGATTTAAATAAAACAAACCCGTAAAAACAAAGTTTTTGACTATAAATCCCTTATATATGAGACATAACTAACAGTATTGATTATTTTCAAACATTTACAGACTGACACCGAGTGATGTCCCTTGTCTTTAATAAATGGGGGTGGGATGTGAGGGGGTGTCGGCACGACGGTCGGCGTCAACACGACGGTCGGCGTCAACTCAAGCTCACGTGGAAGTGGTAGAAAAAAACAAAAACAAACAGTGAATTTAAATTACATACCTCATATAAGGATAAACTAAAAATGCATTAATTTAATTACGGTACGTTCGATCGATCTGAAATTTTGATACGATGCATTGTTAGGTTAGACGGGTCCGTGTGCCTAATTTCAGTTCGATCGGATCATGGGAAGTGGGTCATTTTTGACTTCTGTTTTTCCGCCCGCCGGCCGAGCCCAAGACAGAGAGAGAGAGAGACGGCCGCGAAGTTAATATAAGGGATTTAATAAAACAAACCCGTAAAAACAAAGTTTTTGACTATAAATCCCTTATATATGAGACATAACTAACAGTATTGATTATTTTCAAACATTTACAGACTGACACCGAGTGATGTCCCTTGTCTTTAATAAATGGGGGTGGGATGTGAGGGAGTGTCGGCACGACGGTCGGCGTCAACACGACGGTCGGCGTCAACTCAAACTCACGTGAAACTGGAAGAAAAAAAACAATAACAAACAGTAAATTTTGAATTACATACCTCATATTAGGATAAACTAAAAATGCATTAATTTAATTACGGTACGTTCGATCGATCTGAAATTTTGATACGATGCATTGTTAGGTCAGACGGGTCCGTGTGCCAAATTTCAGTTCGATCGGATCATGGGAAGTGGGTCATTTTTGACTTCTGTTTTTCCGCCCACCCGCCCGCCGAGCCCAAGACAGAGAGAGACGCCCGCTGAAGTTAATATAAGGGATTTAAAAACAATAAATCAGTGTTTATTCGAAAGATGTTTCATAATTAATGAGATACTTGATCGTTTTCTTTGGAGCAGATGAGCTCAAAACGCAGCTCATTGCTGGATAAGCAAACTCTCATTTCGCTGTCTATCATCTGCAGTCTTTCACGTTTGACGTATGCGAGCAGTTGCGCCTTTCCGCTGATGTCAGTACTTTCATCGATTTGCATTGCCCAGAGCGTTTGGATGTCGTCGGCTTCCGCAAAATGCTCTTTAATTTGATTGTCCAAATCTGTCGACATGTCAGCAATCCAACGTCCCATCTTCTGGTGAGACAATGGAATCTTATTTATGTTTTCAACAGCGTCGGGTCCCAACTCCACAGTCTCAACTGCGATTCGTAAAGACGGTAATATGATTGTCTCAGAGTCCAAATGAGATTTCTTTTGTTTGACCAAAAGATTCGCAATTTATAGCTTGCTAACTGAGATTTGACAGGAATTGAGGAAAATTTCTTCATTATTTTTGATTGCTGCTCTAAGTTGGACCGAAGGGATGCAAAATAACTTTTCAGCTTGTCTTTCAATCCTGGATGATTTGAGTTCAGATGCCGCTTCAGTTTACTGGGGTTCATGGACTCAATGGACAATGCCATTTTACAATTAAGACAAAACGGAAGAGAAGGATCATTTGCACATTGTATGAAACCATACTCAATATATTCCTCGTGATATTTCCGTTTGGTAACATTCTTATTGGATTTCGCAGCTCCCTCTCTATTTTGATGCTCGCTGGAATCCTTCTGGCTTCTCTTCAAAATATTACCCATAGCCGTCTGTAATTAAACGTTTTTAAAAAAGTGAACAGCGGGAAAGGGTTTTTATTTACTTACAACATATATTTATTCCCAATGGAGGAGAGAAATTGTGTAGCTTTCAAGAGATTCTCACAACCAGAACAATACAAACATGAAACTTTTTTATTCAATTGTTTTTCGGTTAAGGATATTTTTTTTCAAAACTTGAAGGTTCGACAAGCCTAGCAATTTATGGTATTTTTGAAATCTTTCGCGGCACACTAAAATTTTTTCGCGGCACACTAGTGTGCCGCGGCACACCGGTTGGACAACACTGATTTATGATTATAAGTAAAGTAAATAAAGACACAAAAAATTTAGACTATATACATGCATACACTTTATTTCATATCACTTTATTGCGTATAACTATTACACAGGTAAATGCCATTGGAAATTTAAATTTATTTTAAAATTATTTTAAAAAACAACAAAAAAGTAATTAAAGAAGAGAAAAATGGTTTGAATTTTCTTGCTTTTGCTGATGAACAGTGCACAGACTTATTCTATCAAATCTGCCACATTCATCATTTCGTACAGACCACCGGGCACCGAATCTATTGTTCCACAACCACCACAGCTTTATGGGACCGCACGCTGGAATTTTGGTCTAGTATTAGTTAGTAACTGACGGTTTCTTGGCGAAATGATACAGTATGGGTTCCTCTACATGCTCGCTAGTGCAGTGACATTGTTCTTGAGAAACTCGACTGGTACGTTGCTGAAGTCAAACAGGAGATCTCCCACCGTTCCCGTCACAGCTACCAAGCAAGGCACGGCCATAATGTTCATGACTATCCCAGTCTTGACCTAGGCAGAAAACATTGCAGTGTGGTGTCAAAATAATCATTGTTCACAGTGCAAACAGTGGGAAACGTAAAAAAAACAACTATTTAATTTGATCATATGTTCTAATGGAGAAATCATGTCCAAATAGACTCGGATCATTACACACATATAAGAAACATTAAATCTACGAATAGACATTATTAATATGTTAATTGTATGATTGATCTATTTGTAGTATTTTACGTAAACTATAACTCACCATGTCAGCTATTGAGACCCTTCCGTAGGCCAAAACGATGGCGTTTGGCGGTGTAGCCACAGGCAGCATGAAGGCAAATGATGTAGCCATGGCTGTAGGCAGCATGTAGTACAATGGATGAACACCCGTATTTATGGCCTGCGTGTAATGTGAAAAAGGATATTTAAAAAATTATTTTTTATATGAGACATAACTAAAAGTATATTCAATATAATATGAACCACGCGACAGACAAGCATAAACGTTTACATGCTACATAGAGATACAAAGAGATAATCTAAAAATTCAATAATTTAATTACAGTACATTCGATCGATGTGAAATTTTGATAGATCATTTTTATCGTCACCACAAGTCTGCCTGCAAAATTTCAGCCGTTAGGATACCGGGAAGTGGGTTAAAAATCGATCCAAAGTTTTTGCGACAGAAGACAAGCAGACGCTATGAGTTAATATAAAAGGATTTAGCAATTTAATTTCGCTTTAGCAAAATGATGAAGTAAATATAATCGGGTGTTTTATATCTTATAGCAAATAATTTGACATCAGGGTTTTACAAAATATTTTTACTATGGCAAACACATTAGACAAACCATTTTTATTAACAAATAATTGCATTATAAAGTTGACCTACTACTTATTCAAAAAACTAAAAAACAAACTTGGAAGTGTGTTTACCAGCTCTGACATAATAGGGAGTAGCAGTGTAGCCATGGCGCTGTTGGAAGTCACCTCGGTGGCCAGGGATGCTATAGAGCAGATGACAAAAAGAATGGGCCACTTGTTCCACTCCGTGAAGAACTCCAACTGGTGACCCACCCACGAGGACAGGCCAGATTTCTGGAGGGACGAGAATCACACACAAAATACGTTTTATACTAGCCACATACATATGGCGTTAAACACACTCAAAATACGTTTTGTACTAGCCATTTACATATGGCTTTTAACACTCTCAAAATACGTTTTATACGAGCCACTTACATATGGCGTTAAACACACTCAAAATACGTTTTATACTAGTCACTTAATATGGCGTTAAACACACTCAAAATAGTTTTATACGAGCCACTTACATATGGCGTTAAATACACTCAAAATACGTTTTATACTAGCCATTTACATATGGCGTTAAACACACTCAAAATACGTTTTATACGAGCCACTTACATATGGCGTTAAACACAATCAAAATACGTTTTATACTAGCCCCTTATATATGGTGTTAAACACACACAAAATACGTTTTATACTAGCCCCTTATATATGGTATTAAACACACAAAATACGTTTTATACTAGCCCCTTATATATGGTGTTAAACACACAAAATACGTTTTATACTAGCCCCTTATATAGCGTTAAACACACTCAAAATACGTTTTATACGAGCCACTTATATATGACGTTAAACACACAAAATACGTTTTATACGAGCCACTTACATATGGCGTTAAACACACAACATACGTTTTATACTAGCCCCTTATATATGGCGTTAAACACACTCAAAATACGTTTTATACGAGCCACTTATATATGACGTTAAACACACAAAATACGTTTTATACGAGCCACTTACATATGGCGTTAAACACACAACATACGTTTTATACTAGCCCCTTATATATGGTGTTAAACACATAAAATACGTTTTATACTAGCCCCTTATATATGGTGTTAAACACACAAAATACGTTTTATACTAGCCCCTTATATATGGTGTTAAACACACACAAAATACGTTTTATACTAGAGCCTTACTTAAGGTGTTAAACACACACAAAATACGTTTTATGCTAGCCACTTATATTTGGCGTTAAACACACAAAAAATAAGTTTTATACTAGAGCCTTACTTATGGTGTTAAACACACACAAAATACGTTTTATACTAGAGCCTTACTTAAGGTGTTAAACACACACAAAATACGTTTTATACTAGCCCCTTATATATGGCGTTAAACACACTCAAAATACGTTTTATACGAGCCACTTACATATGGCGTTAAACACACAACATACGTTTTATACTAGCCCCTTATATATTGTGTTAAACACACACAAAATACGTTTTATACTAGAGCCTTACTTAAGGTGTTAAACACACACAAAATACATTTTATAATATAAATACGTTTTATTTTTACTAGCCCCTCATATATGGTGTTCACAATGGACATAAAGGGCTTGGTAGTAGTCGGGCTAGGGTTTAAAAGTGTGCGACGGTCAGATATATGCGTAGCAATGTTTCCTCTAAGGTTCGTTGGTCCGTGTGAAAGTAAATATACTCGCGTGCAAAGTTGCACAGCATGCATTTTTTGTGCAATATTTTATAAAATTTGCTGCGCGATAATGTTTAACTGCTGTACGGCGTTGGTAAGATATCTGCGCTGCCGTGGAGCTTAAATGAAAAAATGTGTCCCCTCTAAGTTTTGTAGCTCAGTGTGCAAACACACATTTATTAATTAACCTTATCAAAAATTGCTGCGCGGTAATTGTTAACTGTTGCGCGGCGTCGGTCAGATAGCTGCTCGCCAACGAAGCTGAAAGGGAACTGTGGGTGTTGCCAATGTTTGTTTTTGAAAAGAAACTAGTGTGGTGGGGTGGGATGTTCGGGTTTTGGAATTAAAATAAAAAATTAAAGGTTACGCAAATTGGAAAGTTATTCTAGTTTTTAAATATTTTAAAATAAATTTTAAAATTTACAAAACGTGTCATTATGCCTCGGAACGGAAGTCACGGTATTAAATCTTTAGATACTTCTCAGCTAAGAGAATGAGAGTCTGACTCAGCACGAATACCTCCCCCTTGGACCCAAACCTGTCGAATTCAAAACCCATGGCATTAAATGGTAACATTTTGGTATATATTACGAGAGGGTTGGGATAATGGCTTCTGGAGCATTACAATGGTCAACAAAAGGTACCCCACTCAGTGGCGTAGCTAGACATTTCGCCGCCCGGGGCGGTCTCCAATTTGCCGCCCTTTCTAAGTGGATAGTAACATGGTTTTTATAAATTAATAAACATAAATAAATCATTGTAATTGAAATAAAGTAAAGGTGGCGAACATTTTAAACATTGGAGCGGCAATATAGGAGGCCAAAAAAGATCTTATACCTATAAATACATATTTTATAAAAATACAAAATAATTTTTACCATGTAAGCGGCAATAAAGGAGGCCAAATAAGATGTTATACCTATAAATACATATATTATAAAAATACGAGATACTTTTTTTTAAAGTAACAAGAAAGTTACTGAGGTTGCAGGCACCCCCCCCTCCATGAGACAAACGTATTCCAAATTCACACCAACAAATTACCAATTACTATGCTTTTATTTTGTATTTATAAATAAATGATTTAATTATATTTTAATAAACAAATTGTGTACATTTGTATGTAAACATATTATTTATACATTTATTTTCTTAACTTTCATAGCAGAAAAATCTTGTATTATGCTATCAAAATTTTAATAATTTGTTATATTTTTTCTATGGACAATATAACAAGATTGTGTAGTCTAAAAGTCTTAAATCATGCACTTATTGTGGAACGAAGATATTTTTTTTAATCAACTTCAGTTTGGAGAAGCTCCTTTTACAACTAGCGACACTGATAACAATAATTGTTATACAAATTCTTACCAATATTACAATGTTGGGTACATAAGTTTCCAATCTATACTGTTGAATACATTTTAATAGATCAAGGGGTCCTTTTCCTTAATTTTCCCAACGCAATGCCTCTTTTTGTAGTATAGGTACAGCCATACAACCTAGATAATTTTTCTTTCAATATGGAACTGTTATTTATCAATGTCAATAAAATCATTTATTTGACATTCAATTTCTTCATTTAGTAGGTTACATGGGATTATACACGAATATTTTCTTAAAAGGACATGCGACTGATCAACGCGTTCTTTTAATTCCTTTATAATTCCATCCATGGATTAAAACATTTCTCGTTGTACTTCATGTTCTAAACATAGGACCACGTCTTGTGAATTTTCCCCACTCATATGTTTTTCCCTTCTATCTTGACGTTCAGTCGATGTCTCCAACTCTTCACACATTCTACTCTTACCTGCCATAACAGCCTTATGTATTAGCACATCTCTTTGTTCCATGAAATGGGTTTGCAAAGAATTATGTTTTATATGGCATTGGTTAACATTTAAGCCTTTTATTTGAAGGTATTTTTGAGCATCGTTAATTTACAAAAGGACGGGTTCCCATAAATTGAGACAACATAGAAAAGAAACAGATTGCATTGAATTGAGAAAATTTTCAGCAAGTGATCACATTTTACTATTTTCTTCTTCATATGTAAATTTTTCCAAGGCGCTCAAAATGTATTAATTAAAAAAATAATATTTTTTTTACTATAGTTACTGCTTCTGCTCCAGCGAGTTTCAACGCTGCGTTTGACACCTTCACCTGTGACAGAAAGTAAAACCTGCCATCGACGAGTGGAAGAAGAAAAAAAATGAAAACTACTTTTCGATAGTTCCAAAAAATTTTAAGGAATCAATAGCATTACAAGCTGCATGTAAACATGCCAGGTTTAAAGAATGATTTGTGCATGCTACAAACTCCGCATTTAGATTGACGGAAGCATTATCTTAAGCCTTTCCTCTGCAATTTTTTGTATCTAAACATTTGTTTAAAATCATATTTGTGATTTCCTCAGCAGTTTTTCTTTACTTTCTACAAAGTAAATAAACGATTCTACAACTTTAACTTCGCCAACATCAATAACTACGTATCTTTTAATTTGACTAGTTTAATATTTGTGAGAAATATCTGGAGAGCTGTCAAATATCATACAAAATCTTTTAGCTTGCTTTATTTGGTCCATTATTGTTTTTCTCACTGCGCCTCTCAATAGGTCTATGAATTCATTTTAAATCATTTTCCACAAATAGGAGACACTATATTTATTACCCATCTTAATGTTTACTAAATTTTCACATAATACTGGGCCATACGTAGTCAACAAGTCAACAAGCTCTAGAAAATTTCGTCTATTTTCAGTTGAATTGATGTCTTCCTCATGAATACTTTCACGATGACCTCTCAACGCCAAATTTTGTTTAGCTAAGAATCTAATTATATCAAGTATTGTGAGAATTTCCTTTCATTTTTTCTTATTTCTTTTTCAATATTCTGTTGTTGTAGTTTACCAAAGGTGCGCCTTGTCCAATTCTTATTTCTAATTCCTTCCATTTGGAAAATGATCGAATCTGCAGTAGACTGAACTCGTGCTGACTTATTTTGAGATTCATCATCCACTATTTGTTAAAACCATTTTTCCGTGTTAAATTTTGATTGGAAAAGATCATCAAACAGTTTAAAGCAAAAACAATAAATAATTTCTTCAATGGTGAATACACCATCCACGCTCTTAACAAATTTTAACCATTTGCAAAATTTGGACCAAAAAAAAATCACGATTAATCTTTCTTGTCAAAAATCGTAATAAGTTTCAGTAAAATAGACTAATTCAAACTATCTAAACATTACTTTATTAGGATAGGCGTAAACATTTTAGTGAATAAACGTATTTTTAATGAAACACACACATTTTGTTTGTGCTACTTTAATATTTTTTTAAATAAAAAAAAACATTTTTTAAATAAATTACCTTAGAATAATTTTCTGAAAGCTTAAACAGTAATATAAATTACTACTTGCAAGTTAAACACAATATTTGAACCACCATGCCATGTAGGTACTTGTTCGCGTATCATTCTGTGCATGTCGAAAATCCAAGCAATAACTGTCGCGGCGATATTAATAGTATATTCGGTCCAGCGGTGATGTGTTCTTTGTGTTGTTTTCTTATAAAACGCGTCATCTGTGATGTATACCACTTAATTTTCAAAACAAATCAATACAATTTTAAAGCGATTTTAAATTTCTCAACGGTTATGCGTTAGTTATAACAAACAGTATGTAATTTTAAAAAATGTCTTGAGAATCCGTTAATTGCGACTCGAAAGTAAGAATATTTTATTTTCACCCGGGTTTTCCTCTTTCAAAAGACAAAGATCGGTTGTCCGAAAGGGCTGTACTTTTCAAATGCCCCCAAATGCCGCCCCAAACTGTGTGCCACCCGGGGCGGACCGCCCCCACCGCCCCCATAGCTACGCCACTGACCCCACTCAACCACACTCCCCCTATTCCCTTTTCCTTTTCTAGAAATGGTCACGTTTTGTGCGCAGAAACAGATTCCTGTAATAAAAAAATAATTTAAAAAAAAACAACTAACTAACTAACAAATTTAAGGTGTAGCCGAGAGTTGGCAAAATATTTCAGTTATACGTGCATCCTCATTCCTCTCACCTGACCACAACGCACGACAAAACGGAATAAAGACTGGGTACTTCTTTGTTAAAATTTTGCAAGATGATATATATTTTAAAAAAACCTTTAAAAAAAGGAAAACGGAAGTAGGGAGGTTGACTGAAGTACCGTTTGTTGAATGTTGATGTAACCAGAACTCTTACAACTGACCTCACAGCCTTTTGACAAGGCGTATCCGCCACCCATCAGGAGAAACAGATCCCACGGCAATTTTCGGCTTGCGACCTTCCACGTGAGCAAAGGCTGGATCTCGAGGGGTCCAACTGAGGGAATATTTAAGAAGATAAATACGTATTTACAAAATAAAAGTCAATGTATATAGTCTAAATGAAAATGATACATAAGACAATTAATTTTATTTTGGAAATACAACACAAAGATAATCTAATTCAACCATCAGATAGACATAGCGATAAAACACTTTTCTTATTCCACTTGCTAGAACAAACATACAAATTCTCGTTCTTCCCGTCTGGAATTCAGGCGTGTACCTAATGGGTTGCCTGATCAAACCAGGAAAACCAACACTTCATCAAGATTTAAAACTCTAATAAGAATGCAGGACTTGACACACACCATACATAAGGATAGGACGTAATAATCTTCTGCATAGAAGGAGCGTCTGTAATAGATAAGATGAGATAAGATAACCTTTTTCTTGAATTGTCTTTAATTATATTACCAATAAAAACTGTTTCATCTATGCCATCACGGCCAGATTTAGACTTTATGGGACCCGAAGCTATTTGAGATATGGGGGGCCCTTTTGAAGTCCAGATATTCTATGTCAGTGTCAAATTTGGAAACAAAACTCGGGGGGGGGGACGAGAAGGTAGGGGCCCTAAACTATAGCTTGTTGAGTGAATAGTTAAATCCAGTACTGTAGGCCGTGACAACTTTAACAGCTAAACTAAATATGATTGGAGATATGTTAGACATCCGTGTATTTGTCGGCTCTGTTAGCAAGTCAGATCAATCTTCGCCAGTCAGCACTTGACCATGTAAATTAAGCCCCGGCAATAAAGGTTTTTGGTCTTTAAACGTAAAAATACAATAGACTATGAATACCTATTGAAAGATTAGCCCTTGATGAACATAAATCAACTGTACAAGGCCTGTCCACTTTGGCTTAATACTTCTACATCAGTATAATGCAGTAACAATAACTTTCAATAAGGCTACTTGAATGTTTATCGACTCACGTCTGATAGTTTGCCGTTTCTCGGTGTCTGAGCCCTGCTTCTTGTCCCACTTCTCCGGATGAGCTGGGTCACTGTAAGACTTTAACCAGGGAAATGTTGACGGAACGGCAAACAGTAGGACGGCGATCAGGATGGCTGCTGCGCCATCTTTGACACTTGAAATGAGACGAATGGAAACTTAACGCATTTTGATAATACGGCCAAATTTGTCTCTGGTGCTTTGCAAAAGATTTTAAACCAGACTTTCTACTTGCAGATACAGCTTTGTACCAAACATAAACACAGAAAGAG